>ML805399.1:222640-252508 GCA_009831015.1 Picea engelmannii | reverse complement strand
GAGAGAGAGAGAGAGAGAGAGAGAGAGAGAGAGAGAGAGAGATTGACTATCAACTTTATATTGTACTATAATTTTATATATATTGTATTACTATCAAGGGATGTAAATTTGTTATAGGCCTATGGTTTTCAAGCCCACAGGGGATTTCTTTGGTGAATAAGAATTATGTTACAATGTAGATGAAAAAGGAAATTACAACTTGAGGATTTAGATGGCACTTCTTAGGCATGTGACAATCCTCCAAACCTAGGATAAGGTGTAAATAAACAAACAAACAACAATTTTGAGGATATCAAAGACCATAATATTCCTAAGCATGAGGGAATGCAATTTGTGTGGTTATGTAATTTGTAATCTTGTAGGGTGATCCATTTCCATAAAAAAAAATTGAAGAATGGTAACATGGGGTGCTTGAGGAGGCACTATACTAATATGTGGACTATTCAAGAACTTAGAAAATTAAGAAGAAAAAATCCTCGATAACTCATGAAGGTGAAATTACCCCTTCCATAATAATGGGATCTTAAAACAAGATGAGCATACAATAAATTTGAAACTAGATCTACCATTGGAGAAATTACAAGTTCTACACTTGCAGATAGGTTTATGGCCATATGGTCATCCCATGTAATAATCATAATTAGAACTACCATGATGATAATATTGGCTCTAAAAGTTTAAATATAATTTGATGTATGTTAATGTTACATGACTCTACATGACTCTATTTTAAAATTGCTCAAATTTGGTAGTATTTAACTTTGAAAAAATTGTCGTGACTAACGTTTTTGGTCACATAGTCACTAATTACCCATTTTGTACTAGTGTTGCAGCACTCAAAGGCTTTTTTTTCCAAAAAAGAGATGATAAAATTAATTTCACTTCAATTCCACTTGAATAGTTTAGTTATGAACTAGTCGATCATGTGATAGTTATATTTGTTTTTGGTCCTTCCTCTAATGATGTTTATTTAGTTAATTTCTTAAATATAAACACGTCAACAAACATTTTTTTGGGGCTTAATATGTTTATGAAATAGTAAGAAAAATACAAATAAATCATATTAACAACAAATTATTACAAAGCCCATTGTGATAGAGTAGTCAAGGAAAGGGATTATCTATAAAACTAATATTTCACAAAATTTTCTACTTTCATTGAATACATATTCATTTTTTTTTACATTAGCTTGTGTTGAAAATTTGTATGTACTTTGTAATAAATATTTCACTATCTTTTGTATTTCATTTTCTAGGTATTATATTGAGATAAAATGGAAAATTGAAGAGGCAAACAATTTCATTTCAATAAATGTGGGGAGAACACACATAAACAAAGAAAAAGGCAATTGATTTGAATTTTAATATATAAGTAATGTATTTTGAAATATTTGTGGGTTTAAAGAGCATGTGGTGGTTAACATGTGTTTTGCTTAGAAAAAAAATTAATAAACTTGAAAATATCATAAGCAATATGAATAAAAAAAAGCATAAAACTATTCTAAAAATGTTGGGAAACAAGAGAAGGTGTTCCAGAAGGTGATAAACATGACACATTGTCTTTTGATATTATTTTATATTGAAAGTTATAATGTTATCAGTTAACATGTTTCAAACATTTGAATTCATAGATGTTGAAGAATGTGATGGTCACATCGATGAGGGACCACAATGCCCTCTTCAGAAGAAAACATTTACGAAGGATATTAATGATGATGATTTTGGCCATCAGTTCATATAGAGTTTTGTTATAAGTTAATCAAAGGGGAAAAGGTTTTTATAACAATATGAGGGAATTATTGGAAAGAACATGTAGACATACATCTCACTTACAATACAAAATGAAATCAATGAATCCAATAACCATATTATTGCAAGTTTACAATAAATATATTTGGAGCAATGGTTAATGAGACCTCTGAAACTTGCAATATAAAAAATGTACAATAACAAAAAAAAAATATTGAGAAGGTATTCTTGTTAAACATGTTTTATTTTTCATATATATATACTAGTACAAAACATTACCAAATTAATACATGTATGTGTTTTATAATATATTTACCTCGTACAAACATTAATCAATCTTATGTTTTTAACAATTATGCTTTTCTTTTTTAGAAGGTTAAATATATTAAAAAACAATGTACAAGATAATATGCAAAATATGTCACTGAGGATGTCCAAAAAACTAAAAGATATTATTGAAGAATTGAAAATAATTAAGCATTGAAAGAGATGATCCAACAAGACTATGGAACAAATGTAATCATTATTTTTTGAATATTTGTAATCATTTTTATTTTTTTCATGAAATACTATTTTTCAATTATTTTCTTGTTAAAGGAAATACTTAAAAAAAAATCCATTCAACATAAGACACACCAAAGAGAAAATGGATCTAAAAATCTATTAACAATACTTTCATTTTCCTTAAAAAAAAAAAAAGTGTATGCGACATATGTTATAATTTTTTATACTATAATTAATTTACAATTTACCATGAATATTTTCTATAAGGTAATTATGTGCCTAAAAAAGTAACTAAAATATTTAATTGAGGTTAGATTGAATAAAGGCTATGAACATATAATGTAATATAAGTGTTAGCAAAGAAGTTTGTATATAAATATGTTTTTTCAACCATATATCTATATAGTTGTTTCTAATTCATCAATGCGGGACCATATTTTGAACTAACAATTATCAAGGTTTAATAAGTCTAGTTCTCACACATGCAGACACACATATAAGATCGAGTAGGTTGTCCCTAATTCATAAATGTATAACCATAATTTGATCTAATAATCATCAATGTGGAACTATAAAAGGTGCAATAAGTCTAATTAACATATGGGCTAACAATTGGTGAGTGTAAAGTAGCTCTTTATTTTCTTCTACTACCTGTGGTATTTTGTTGTAAATGATACCTTACAACATTATGTTATGGGTTGCATTGGTGGAATATCCTACACACGTGAACTTGATCTCGAATCAAGATATTGAAAAAGTAAACGAACAATTATTTAAATGCTAGTAAATGCACATGCAAATGTCACATATATTCAATCAAATCATTGATATATAATTAAATTCTAAACTTACTGAAAGGGGAAAGGGAGAAGTTGGTGGACTTAGATATCTCTTGATACTAAATAAAGAATCTTCAAAATCAATGATTTGATGCGACCAATTTATTTTATTTTCCCTATGTTTAAGCCAAAACCATAATGAATGCAAGTATGTAATCTATCGTAAACAATGTAATGAAAATACTTTTTGTATAATAATAAGTATGTAACATTCTAGCTTAAAACAAACTTCTCAATGCATTATTTTTGTATCGATACTTCTTATTGTTATCAAAGGCACCAATGCACCATGTGGTAGAGCATGTTCGTGCACTTATTTCAATTAAATACACTAAAAATGGATTTTTTTTTAGTGCATCCGCTAACACAAAATAAGTTATACTTCTATATTCGTCGAAACCCAATTTTCAGTGCTTCTTTGACTTTCTATAGGATCAATGCACAACATGTTTATAAGTACACTAGTGCACTTACTATGTTGAAGTCGATTCACCTCTTACTTCACTGGCAGAGGTGGCTCCCAGGGTCGGGTGAACAGATTCTTATCGACAGAGATTGTATTTTGGGTATGGGTGAAAACTCCTTTTATCGCAGCCTCTTCAAGATCATCTATCAAGGAAGGAGGTTAAGATGTTGGTAAATACAAGAAATACTCAAGGAGTAAGTGAATTTTCTGGTTTATGGTTATGTAGTGACTTTTTGGGTTTAAATAGTTCCCTTGCAGAGGAATGGAATAACTTCACAAGAGGCCTTAACGCAGCTGGAATTTGTTTGAATGAAGAAAATGATAAACTTTTGTGGGTGGGGGGAGATGCTTTTGGTAAATTAACTATAAAGAACCTCTATCTAGCCCTAGTTTCTACTCTAAATTATCAACCTACCCCTAGATGGATTCAGAAAATTTGGAAGTGGGATATTCAACTAAAGTTAAAACTCTTTTCATGGCTGGCCATTTTCAGGAAGGTATTGACTTGGGATGGACTTCAAAAAAGGGGGTGGGAGGGGCTTGGCTTATGTATTTTTTGTAAGAGGAACTCAGAAAGAATTGAACACCTTTTCATCACTTGTGTTTTTACGAAACAAGTTTGGGCTTTGTTAAGGGACCATTTGAAATTAAAGAAATTATGGTTGGGAGAGGATATTGTTGATGCTTATTATCAATGGATTACTGATATGTTTGTTCCTCCAGAGTTGGCCGCATTAACCTGTTGGTTCTTATGGAACAAAAGAAATAGGGGTATCTTTGAGAATAAGACGTCTTCGGTCTTCTCAGTTTTTCACAAGGTAATGGGTCTGTACAAAGATAAAATTAATCATGTTCCTAAATGTGCTATAAAGGAATGCTTTATTCAACATGAAGAGGGGTCAGCTATAGCTTTTTTCGATGGGGCTGCTAGAAGTGACTGGTCTTCTTGTGTAGCAGGAGGAGTCATAAAAACTATTGATAATTATGTTTTCAGGTGGTATTTTAATGGCGGTGAAGGAACAAACCCAAAGGTTGAATTATTAGGAATATGGGCTTCCCTTTCTCTAGCAAACTTTCTTGATATTCATAGGCTGCAAGCATTTGGCGACTCCAAAGTTATCATAGAATGACTCAATGACAAGGGAAAATTGGATATTGTTTCTATTGAAGGATGGAAAAAGCGCATAAAGGTTTTATGCAAAAAATTTCAGGGACTTAGTTTCCATCATGTCTACATGGATTTCAACACTGAGGTTGATAAGCTTTCAAAAGAAGCGTTGTTCGCTCCTAAAGGAAGATTAACTTACTACCAGTGGGAACCTGGAGGGGCGAGAAGACCAAAACACCTGGATATTTACTAAAAATTGATGCCATTTAAGGGAATTTTTATTTTTGGATCCTTAATATGTCTTGATTAACAAGAAGTTGAAGTAGACAGTAGTAGTCAGGATGGAAATTTATATTTCCCTTTTTTTCTCTCAGAAACATTTTCATGTGGATCTGTTAATGCTTTTGTTGTTGCTTGAAAAGAAGATACTAGATTGTCTTGATAAAGACTTATGTATTTTGGTGGTTGTTTGGTAGCCCGATTCACCATATATGACAGTATGACAGTATGTAAAGACAATTATATCACTAATATAATTTTGAGCAAATTTTCATTTGAAAAAAGTACAATAATGCACCAAACTTAATAATGCATACCAACACTGAAAAGTACTAAAACAAAATACCCATGCATTTTCAATGTACAACTAAGTTAATTCCAAAAACCTAATACATTATTGTGCCAAAAGTGAAAGGTATATTTATGCAAGATATTTTTAGTAATGAAAATATTAAAGTGGATAGAGTTTTTGGAGAGAAAAAATTAATAAGGACTCACCATAAGATGCAAATAAATATGCAAAATAGAATTTTCTTAGAATGTAACTTCATTCTCTACATCAATAAATGAATAAATGTTGTCGCATTTATTTCAGATATTTCATGTAATATTCATTTTTTTACATGCATATTTACAACTTCAAACACATTTTAATAAACTATAAATAGTTAAGATCACATTGGAAAATATTATAATAAAATAAAATGTGTCTTCAATGTTATAAAACCTAGTTTTTTTTTGTTGCTTCCTTTCATTTTAGTAGTTTAGGGGTTTCCCCTTTCACAATGTTATTTTATTTTTTTGAGGCTTCTGGTTTTTTTTGTTAACCTAAATAGTCATATAGAAGTAAAATTTGTGTTCATTGATTTTTTCCAAACATTTTCAGGTTACAATGTGCACATGGTACAATATTGGCACACCAAGCATCCGGTTTGAAGATGGTGCACCACTAAACCTTGTAACCCTTGTGTGAAAAATCCAATGCTCCATTATATGGAGTAGCACCGACATGTCATATCTATGTTGGTGCACTAGGGCATGGTTTTTTTTATTGGAGCACTCAAAGGTTTTCTTTTAAAAAATGGGTTGATAACATTAATTTTGCTTCAATTCCACTTGCACACTTTAGTTGTGAACTAGTCGATCAAGTGATAGTTATATTTATTTTTTGCCCTTCCTTTAACAATGTTTATTCAGTTAATATATTAAATATAGACACGTTAATCAACATTGTTTTTTGGGCTTAATATGTTTATGAAATAGTAATAAAAATACAAATAAATCATTTTTTGTCTTGTGATTTCTGGAATTATAACTATGTAGGAAGTTTGAAACGTCCAATGTTTCGATTGGACACTCCACCCGTCATCAGGGACTCTTGAAGCAAGAATTGATGAAAAGAGTGTTGAAGGGAAGCTTTATAAAGACCTGGGGAGAAGGGACTTTAGGGATGAGTGGAGAAAATATAGTCGTTGAAGAAATAAGCGTTAACAATTAATAATTAAAAAATCATTTTTAAGGAAGGAAAGGAGTTTAGAATTAAAAAAAATTGAAATAATATTAATTTATATTATTAGAAACAGTGAGGAAGTAGTCGTTGAAAGAATCAAACCTTCATATTTTAATAATTAGGTTTAAAAAAGGGGGGAGAATGTTTGAAAAAGAATTAATAAATTGTTATTAAGGTTAAAAATAGAAAAACAAGAAGGAAGTTTTGCAGAAAAAAGGGGAGGAAAAGAACGATGAAAAACTTCTCCCAAAGTGGAGTAATTAGGAGGTTAAAAAGTTGGTGGGAAAGGGTTAAAAAACAATTAAGGATAAATTAAAGTTCAAATAAAGGAGATAATAAAGATAACTATTGATTAAAAGCCAAAAAAAATATAATAAAAGGGGGGATTATAAAAGGATAATAAAAGGAGTTTAATAATTAAGGAGAAGAAGGAACTTGATAGTAAACAGGAAGAGGTTGACAACAAAGAAGTAAAAAAGGGGGGTTAAAGTAAAACCAAGGAGGGGGTTCTAAAGAAGGAAGAAATAGTTTATTTTTAAGGCGATGAATGATAGGTTTCCAAGAATGACTAAGTTTATATCCATCATCTTGATTAAATTTGTTAAGGTGATTTTTAATTTCTAGGGCTTCATGAATGACACGAGATGAGTGGTAAGGTGTTGAGGCAAGAATTTTGGTTTGATCGAAGCAAATTAGGTGTTTGAATTTGGAAGTGTGCTCAACGACAGTTGATTTAGAGATACTATTGTGGGTGGTATCTGCAATGTGTTCTTTTAGACGAGTTTTGAAGGATCTGTAGGTTTGGCCAATGTATGATTTTTCGCAAGAGCAAGGAATTTGGTAAACTCCTAGGCCAAGCATGGGATTGGATTTATCTTTAGAGGATATAAAGGATTGCTTAAAGAGTCCTTGATGATGGGTGGAGTGTCCACTTGAAACATTGGATGTTTCAAACTTCCTTCACAATTATAATTCCATAAATCGCAAGACAAATATGAGAAACTGTGAAAATCTACACACTTTGACAAATAAATCATATTAACAACAAATTAATACAAAGCCCATTGAGATAGAGTAATCAAGGAAAGGGATTGATCTATAAACTAATATTTCACACAATTTTCTATTTCCATTGAATATGTATTCATTTTTGTTTACTCTAACTTGTGTTGAAAATTTGTGTATACTTTGTATTGAATATTTCACTATTTTTCTTGTTTCATTGTGCATGTCTTATATTGAAATGAGGTAGAAAATTAAAGAGGGAAACAATTTCATTTCAATGAATCTGGGGAGCACACCCATAAAGAAAGAAAAAGAAAAGTGACTTGAATTTTAATATATAAGTAATGTATTTTGAAATATTTGTGGGTTTAAAGGACATGTATTGGTTAACATGTGTCCTACTTAGAAAAACTTTAATAAACTTGAAAACATTATTAGAAATATGAGTGAAAAAGAGCATAAAACTATTATAAAAATGTTGTGAACAAGAGAAGGTGTTTCAGAAGGTGATAAACATGAAAAAAATGTCTTTTGATATTATTTTGTATTGAAATCTATAACATTATCAGTTATCATATTTCAAACATTTAAATTTGTAGACATCGATGAGAGACCACAATGCCCTCCTAAGAAGAAAAAAATTATGAAGGATATTAATGATGATGATATTACTCATCAGTTCATATAGAATGGTGTTCTAAGTTCATATAGAATGGTGTTCTAAGTTCATCAAAGAAAAAAGGTTTTTATAACAATATGAGGGAATCATTGGAAATAACTTATAAGCATATAAAATGGTGTTCTAAGTTCATCAAAGAGAAAAGGTTTTTGTAACAATATGAGGGAATCATTGGAAAGAAATTATAGGCATACATATCACTACAATTAAAAAAAAATGAAATCAATAAATCCAGATAACCATATTATTGCATGTATACAACAAATATATTTGTAGCAATGGTCAATGATACCTCTAAGACTTGGTAATATAAAAAATGTACAATAACAAAAAAAAAATATTGAGAAGGTATTCTTGCTAAACAAGTTTTATTTTGTATATATAAATACTAGACCAAAACATTACAAAGTAAAGAATATGTGTGTTTTATAGTATATTTACCTCATAAAAATATTAATTATTTTTTTTCTTTTAACAATTATGTTTTACTTTCTAAGTTTAAAAATATTAAAAGACAATTAAAAGATAATATGCAAAATATGTCGGTAAAGATGTTCAAAAATGTGAATAAGGATATTGTTGAATAATTGAAAATAATTAAGCATCGGAAGAGATGATCCAACAAGACTAGGGAATAAATGTAATCATTATTTTTTGGATATTTATAAGATTTTTTTTATCAAATACTATTTTTCAATTTTTTTGTTGAAGGAAAGACTTCAGAAAATAACACATTCAACATAATGCTACTTGCATTTTCCTAAAAATAAAATGTATACCACATATATTTAATTTTTTTTATATTATAATTAATTTACAATTTACCATGAATATTTTCTATAAAGTACTCATGTTCCAAAAAGAGCCAATGAAATATTTAATTGGCATTAGGTTGAATAAAGGCTATGAGCATATGATAGAATATAAGTGTTAGCAAAGAAGTTTGTGTAAGTTATGTTTCTTCAACCATATATATATATGGTTGAAGAAATAGATAGAGGGAGAGTTGGTTGCTTCTAAATCATAAATGTGGGATCATATTCGAACTAATAATTATCAATATGAAACTATAAAGAGTTTAGTAAGTCTAGTTAACATAGACACATATATAGGATTGAGTTGTTTATCCCTAATTCATAAATGTAGAATCATAATTTAACTTAATAATCATCAATATGGAATTACAAAGGATTTAATAATTAACACATGCACTAACAATTGGTGAGATAAAGTGACTCTTTATTTTCTTCTACTATATAACTATGGTATTTTGTTGTAGATAATACCTTACAACATTATGTTATGGGTTGGATTAGTGGAATATCCTACACACCTGAACTTATCCCAAATTAAGATATTACAAAAATCAAGGGACAATTATTTAAAAGATATGTAACATTATAGCTTAAAACAAACTTCTCAATACATTATTTTGTTATCAATGTTTCTTGTTACAAATTAAGATATTACAAAAATCAAGGGACAATTATTTAAAAGGTATGTAACATTATAGCTTAAAACAAACTTCTCAATACATTATTTTGTTATCAATGCTTCTTGTTATTATAAGAGGTACGAGTACACCATGTGTTATAGCACACTAGTACACTTATTTTAATTAAATACATTAAAACAAATTGTCTTTTTAATGCATCTACTAAATATCTATAAGTATAGACCTACACAAAACCAGACTTGTTGATGTTTATACTTCCATCTTTGTCGAAACCCAATTTGCAATGCTTCTACGACTCTTTCTATAGTATCAATGCACATCATATTTATAAGTGCACTAGTGCATCAAACTAACTAAATCATACCAATGATAAAACTGCTTAAAAAAACTAGACAAAAAAGCAACCCAAAAAAACTATGCATTTTTTTCAATGCACAACTAAATTAATTCTAAAACCCTAATACATCGTTGTGCCCAAAGTGAAACAGATATTTATGCAAGATATTTTTAGCAATAAAAAAAATTGGAGGGGATATTGTTTTTGGATAGAAAAAATTCATAAGGAATCACCATAAGATGCACATAAATCTACATAATAGAATTTTCTAGAATGTAAATCCATTCTTTACTTCAATAAATTTTGCCTCATTTAAAGATATTTCATGTAATATTCATGGAAAATTGAAGAGAGAAACGATTTCATTTCAATAAATGTGGGGATCACACCCATAAGCAAAGAAAAAGGAAAGTGATTTGAATTTTAATATATAAGTAATGTATGTTGAAATATTTGTGGGTTTAAAGAATACGTAGTGGTTAATATGTTTTTTTCTTAGAAAAATGTAACATCCTGTTTTATTGAATATATGATATCGGTTTATTTTTTGAGGGTATTTGCGTGCAAGTGATCTGATTATGGTACATGATTATTTTGTTTTGATTATGGATTACACATGATGATGATGATATGGTGTGATTTATTGTTTTCGATGGATATGTATTGACAGATGCTATCGATGAGTTTTCCTGAGTGTGCAGGACACTTGACAGATTGTGGATGTCGATGGCATCAACGAACTGCTTGGACTCTAGATTGAGTCAGGGAGTGGATTGTAATTGGTTTGAATATTCGTTTTATGCATATGTGACATATGATTGATTTAGTATGATTATGTATCAGTGACAGTGTTTTGTCAATGGATGCAGGCTAACGATGCTTGATAATCAGACTCACATGACTAAAGGGGCCTACATAGAAACCATATATTGAGGGAGAGGTGTGGTAGTGTCCCTGTCACAACCTACTAGCACTTTCATTGTGGCTCAAATTGTAGGTTAACGATTACCTAGTTCGAGAGGTCCACGATGTCGTGAGGGCAGACTAAGACAATCGTTCACGAAGATTTCTAAAGGGCACGCAATAAGGTGGAGTCCTTATTCCTTAGAATCTCTTAGTCTCTCACAAGGTCAACCGAGTGGAGTGTTGACTCCAAGGGTTGGACAAACTACCAAAACGAGTTAAAGACGAGTGGCACCCTTGGAACATAGAAGTGCGTCTTGAAAGGCACATCACTTAATTCAAACTTGAGTCAATAAATCTAGGTGTCCTAAAAAATAGTAAATTAATTTGACCTTGTCGAATTAAAATAATTAATTAAAGAGTGAGTATATTAAATATTAGTTCGATTTCGATTATTAACTCTGTATTTTCCTTGATTTTCTTTACGGCTGCATGAGAATGGTATAATCACTTCTGGTTTTATTATAACCAGTATTGAGGTAAGACGCCCTTCTTGCTTTCTTTAAGATGACCAGTGTTTTAAAATCCCAGATTTATGTCTTGCATGTGCACTTTAGTTTTCCGTGTGCTCTCCCCTCTTCATGGCTCGTGGGCTTGGCGATTGGGAATGGACAGTTTGATTGACTGTTGTTTTAGTCGGTCTCTGGGACCTTCCCTTCCCAAAGATCAAATCGGATTTGGATTTTGAGATCTAGTTGCACTAGTCCCTTCCTTTTTCTTAGCCAACTGTAAAAAGGGATTTTAAAATGCAACTCAATTTACAGTTCTGTTTGGTGTCTTCTTGTTCCACAATAGAATGTTGAGGTCTGGAAATTAAGGGAAGCGGTATAGCCGATTCTGAGTTGGACGTGATTTTTGGGAGCTCTCCCTTGTGATCTTGGTGAGTTGGTGGGATCTCCCTATCGTCTGGTGGTTAGGCACTGCTTTGTGGCTGTCATTGCTATTGGTTGGTTGTGGATTTAACATTCCAGTTTTTTCTTGGAATTTAAGCTTGGACAGAGTCCTTTTACCTTTTTACCTGTTCGTTGCTACTTCAATGGAAGCCTTTGTGTTATTTGACTATCTATTTTCCTTAAAGGTTAAGCAATCATTGATATCTTATTCGTTGCATGTCGAATTAAATTACAAGATATCAGAAATTTATTTTCCGAATTGAGGGTTGGAATCGACTCCAAAGTGTGTTGTGTGCCAGATTAAGGTTTGGATTAGGTGTTGGATCATTAGCTGGATCGGATTCTGGAACTTTAGTATCCTCTATGTAAATATCCTCCCACTTTTAAAACATAGTTGAGTAAAACAATTTGACATGACTACCTTATTGCTTATAGAATTGATTTTTAACCCTTATCTATGGATATGTCAGTTGGCATTTAGAGACTTTTACATAATTCTTGACATGTTAAACTTCTTTAATTACTTAATATAAAGGAAAATAGCTTAACTTATTTATTTGCTTTTATAATTGATTTTCCTTTAGTTCCTATTAAGAATGTTAAACTTCTTTAATTACTTAATATAAAGGAAAATAGCTTAACTTATTTATTTGCTTTTATAATTGATTTTCCTTTAGTTCCTATTAAGAATATGCAAGGTAGCTATGAAGTCCTTACACCTTATATATTATGATGTGATTTCTTGATAGTAATTTGGATTTTTAAGTTAGCATTTGAGTACTTGTATATAGTTAAATAATATTGGGTCTTCCTTAATTCCTTTTAATGGAATTGTAGGTTTCTTTATTTTATTGTATGTGTCCTTCTTAATTCTTTAAATGGAATTATAAATCAACATTGAGTTCTTAATTTGCATTATTTAAATAAGATTCAATCTTCTTTTAAAATCCTTATATAGATATGTAAGTTAGCATGTAAACTATCTTAATTAATTCCTAATTTTGGATTGATCTTTTTATAGTTCTTTTAATGGATTGTAAGGTAGCTTGGGATCTTTCCTTATTACTCATTATGATTGAATCCCTTATACCTTATAAATGGACGTGTAAGGTGGCATTCATATCTTTATGTACTACTTAAAAAGATTGGGATCTTCTTATGGTATCTTGTAATAGGAAATGTAATTTAGCATTGAAGTCTTATATATTGTTAATAGGTGTTGATCTTTTAATTCTTTTAATGTATGTATAAAGCAGCCTTTACTTCCATTAATTGTTCATTAAGTTTGATCTTTTTATGTTACCTTGTAAAAATAGGTGTTGATCTTTTTAATTCTTTTAATGGATGTATAAAGCAGCCTTTACTTCCATTAATTGTTCATTAAGTTTGATCTTTTAGGTTACCTTGTAAAAAATGGATATGGAATTTAATATTGAATTCTTAATTTATCACTTAAGTAAGATAATTCATTTCTTTATGATACATAGGGAGCTACATAGGAGTTATACATTGAGTTCATAATTTGCATTATTTAAATAAGATTCAATCTTCTTTTTAAATCCTTATATAGATATGTAAGTTAGCATGTAAATTATCTTAATTAATTCCTAATTTTGGATTGATCTTCTTATAGGTCTTTTAATGGATTGTAAGGTAGCTTGGGATCTTTCCTTATTGCTCATTATGATTGAATCCTTTATACCTTATAAACGGACGTGTAAGGTGGCATTGATATCTTTATGTACTACTTAAAAATATTGGGATATTCTTATGGTACCTTGTAATAGGAAATGTAATTTAGCATTGAAATCTTATATATTGTTAATAGGTGTTGATCTTTTTAATTCTTTTGATGGATGTATAAAGCAGCTTTTACTTCCATTAATTGTTCATTAAGTTTGATCTTTTTATGTTACCTTGTAAAAAATGGATATGGAATTTGGTATTGAATTCTTAATTTATCACTTAAGTAAGATAATTCATTTATTTATAATACATAGGAGTTATACATTGAGTTCTTAATTTGCATTATTTAAATAAGATTCAATCTTCTTTTAAAATCCTTATATAGATATGTAAGTTAGCATGTAAATTATCTTAATTAATTC
The DNA here is from genome assembly GCA_009831015.1 of Picea engelmannii. Classification (NCBI taxonomy): domain Eukaryota; kingdom Viridiplantae; phylum Streptophyta; class Pinopsida; order Pinales; family Pinaceae; genus Picea; species Picea engelmannii. The sequence goes on along the minus strand of ML805399.1, from coordinate 238,613 downwards.
CTAATTTTGGATTGATCTTGTTATAGGTCTCTTATAGGTCTTTTAATGGATTGTAAGGTAGCTTAGGATCTTTCCTTATTGCTCATCCCTTATACCTTATAAATGGACATGTAAGGTGGCATTGATATCTTTATGTACTACTTTAAAATATTGGGATCTTCTTATGGTACCTTGTAATAGGAAATGTAATTTAGCATTAAAGTCTTATATATTGTTAATAGGCGTTGATCTTTTTAATTCTTTTAATGGATGTATAAAGCAGCCTTTACTTCCATTAATTGTTCATTAAGTTTGATCTTTTTATGTTACCTTGTAAAAAATGGATATGGAATTTGGTATTGAATTCTTAATTTATCACTTAAGTGAGATAATTAATTTCTTTATGATACATAGTGAGCTACATAGGAATAATACTTTTTACAGGAGTTGAATCACTTGATAAGTGATGCTTGAATTGAATGAACTTGATCTTAACAAGTTACTAATCATGATTAGAATAGATTTATATCAAATTCAAAAATTGTAGTTATGCTCTTATGTTTCTTATTATTCTTCATGCATTATCCTCTTGCTCAATTGTATTTAATATTGCGTAATGGATTGATTAATCATAGTAGATTATTTTATTGCACCATGAGGAATTGAAGGTTAAGTATGGTCGATAATATAGTCTTGAATCGACGCTTATGATGGGATTGAGGGGACTTAGATACCTCATTGTTCCTCATAACAGTCTTTAGTCCTGAGACCTTAAATGGTCAAGATCGATCAGATGAATCCTAGACTTGAGTGTTTCTTATGTGTCTTGGAGGTCCTAACCATGCAGGATAGGTTGGATGGGTAGTTTCCTTATGTTATATTTATGAGATATGGTTGGCTGAATAATAGTGATGTTGCTTTCAGTTGATTGTGATGAATTTGATTGTGTTTTATTAATATATATTGTGGCACATGTCACTTGTCATAACGTTGTGTTCAAATATATATATATATACCTCTTTGTACTCACTATTTATTGTCTTAACGAAGGGTTCGTTACATATGGTATCAGAGTGGTTCAACCTGCGACATTGGACCGTTACACCTTCCACTGTGTTAAACTTATGATTAAAACAATATCACTAATTAAAATTTGAAATTTGTCCATGTAGGTAAACATGGTTAGAGGACGTCGTGGAGGTAGACAACGTGGTGTTGGAAGAAGAGGTGCGACGCCTCTGATAGAATCCACACCAGAGGGGTCTAACCCCCAAGGAGAAGAACAAATCGTTGAATGGGAACAGGTTGTTGTGAGAGATGTGGTAGGTATGATGAGATCCTTTTAGAGGATGTCAGAGGCCTTGATTAACCGACTGGATAGAGATGAGGGAAGATCATCTATACCCAATGAGTGTTCACAAAGCACTCCAACTAGTACTATTAGCATGCACAAAGAACTCGAGAAGGTGAAGTTTCTCGAGTTCATGGGTGCCATCGACAGCTTAGTCGTCGAGGAATGGTTGGAGAACATGGTGATGTTATTCTCACTTCGTGATTACACCTCCAACATGAAAGTCCGCATGGAGGTCTTTCAACTGAAGGGGAGTGCTCTTCTATGGTGGAAGACACTCTTACCTCAACTAAACATGGTCGTCGAAAATGTGTCATTGGAGTTGTTCAAGGAACGGTTCTGGGAGAGGTACATGTCCGAGGAATTCATTGAGCGTCATCTCAATTATTTCAACACCTTACGACAGGGTGGCCATACGGTGCCATAGTATGAGGCCAAATTTATGGAGCTGCTTAGGTATGCTCCACATCTGAACATGGAGAAGCTAGAAGTCAAAAATTTTGTGTTCGTCCTTAACTTCAACATTCGTGCAAAGGTGAGGATCTTAATGCCATAGACATTGCACGAGGTAGTACAAAAATCCCTCATAGTTGAGGAAGATCTAAACAATAGGGGTCAGGGAAAGACTCTTGCAAGACTGACCGGAAAGACAACATCAAGAGCGCAACAACATCAGACACAAACCAGATAGGCATCAGGCCATCGAGATATGTCTAGAGGACCTATGTTCGTGACACCACGATAACTGACTCCTCAGCAGAGGACTCCCTACAAAGGACCATTGAATCAGTAGCAGCGTCAACCGTAGCAGCAGCAGTTTAGGCCTGTTCAGCATAATGGACTAGGGTCATAGACTATGAGGCCAACAACTTCTACTTCAGGGACTAGGAGTACTGGACCGAAGACTGGATGTTGGACATGTCGAGAGCCACATTACCAATGAGACTGTCTGATTAATAAGGCCAGAGCGGTCGGATGAACAGGACCCACTACAGTGGGATATTTGGGCAAGGTCCACAAGATTCATGCAGCGGTCAATAACCACCAGGTCGAGCACCAGTCCATTGTTCTCGAGACGGTAGGTACAATCTTCGACCAAACTTTTAGTAGTTTGATAGATCTAGGTGCTACAGAGATATTTATCTCTAGTTCAGTGCTAAATAGAATTATGGTAAAGGTCATCGAGCATGACAAGTTTAGTTACGTAGAAATGGTTGCGAGTGCCAAATAGAAGGTTGGAGAAAAGGTTACGGACTGTAGCATTAACTTGGGAGATTTTGTAATTAAGGCCAACCTATATGTCATGATCTTAGGATCTTATGACATAGTGATTGGTATGGATTGGTTGGAATCACATGATGTGATACTCAACTGTAAGACGAAACGGTTAAGTTTGAAAGATGATGTGGGAAGGAGTAGAGTAATTATAGGAAGAAACCAAGGGGTTTCCTTGAGATATATTTCTTCTCTATAAGTACAAAAGAGTATGCGCAAGGGATGCAAACTTTATGTAATCTTAGCACTAAATGAAAAGGGAGAGGCCAAAGGATTAGAAAACCATCATATAGTACAAGAGTTTGCAGACATATTTCCAGAAGAGTTACCAAGCTTACCACCCAAACGAGAGTTGGAGTTTACAATTGACTTGAAACCTGGAACTGAACCGATAGGAAGAACGCCTCATCAGATGTCAATGCCTGAGTTACAGAAGTTGAAAATGCAATTGAAGGAATTATTGGACTTGGGACACATATGTCCAAGTGTATCACCTTCTGGTGCACCAGTTATTTTTGTAAGAAAGAAGGATAGATCGTGGAGACTTTGTATTGAATGCGGTCAATTGAACAAAGCGACGATCAAGAACCAGTATCTGTTGCCAATAATAGACGATTTGTTTGATCATATGAAATGAGTGACGGTGTTTTTGAAGATTGACTTGAGATCAGGTTATCACCAGTTACAAATTAAAGAGGAAGATATCCCTAAGACCACTTTTAAGACGATATTCAGACACTATGAGTTTACAGTTTTACCGTTCAAACTAACAAAATCCCCGAAGGTATTCATGATTTTGATGAATGTTGAAATATTGTAACTGCAAAGAGTATTCTAATTATTATTGAGTTATTATTCATTAGATCAATCCTCTTTTGTGGATTGATCATGTCGGGCATTGTAATTGACCAAATCCCCTTTTGTGGATTGGTCAAACCCTAAATATATCATGCAAATTGAGAAGTCATCCCCTAGGATAATTAAAGTGGTTTTAACCACTGAGAAGACAATTTGACCCTGCCTAGTGAAGAGACAACTTTCCAGCACCTACCAAATTGTATAAATAAAGGAAGTCAACACCTCATTTGATTACTCACTCATTCGCTCACTCAGTGCACAAGTTTTGTAGCTGCAGTTGGGAGAAGAAGGAAGAGAGGGGCACATTTCTCAGTGGAGGATACTCTCTAGTGTTTGGTTTATTGTCTTGGCATTGTATTGGCTATCTATATTAAGGAATTTTTTGTTGGGTTTTCTCCCCCATGAGGGTTTCCCAGGATAAATGTTGTGTATCTTGTGATTGTGTTTCTCTCAATGATCCTATCTATGTTATGGTTATATAGTAAATTTAAAATAAACCTAATAATATATTAAACCTTAACATGGTATCAGAGCTAAGCTGAATAGAGCATCTTTCACTAGATAAAGAAAAATGTCACTATTGTCGTACAAGAAAATTAGGGATTTTGTTGAAGAGGAATATCAGCCTAAAACCCATATAGAAAAGTGTGGCCTGGCCTAGGGAACTCTTTGGCACCTTGAGCACACTTTTTCAGTGGACAGAACTCCTAGAAAGTGAAACCCTAATTTTCACTAGTACCAAAAAACCAGAAGTACAAGAAAAACAAAAGTACCAGAGAACCAGTACCAGAAGTACCAGTCCAGATTTCTGCAAGCTCGGTTTCAAGGGGTAAAATTTGGGTTTTCAAAAATATCTCTGCACCAACTTACTAACCTCAGCTCAGTGCATCTAGCCCCTGGATCAGAATTTCATAATTTGAAGTTTGAAAAATTAGGGTTTCCTCATAAAACCCTAAGTTGAAGTTTCAGAATCAGTTGCAGTATCAATTGCAGTTGTAGTATTAGTTGAAGTATCATTTGTAGTACCAGTTACAGTCACCCTTGAATTTTTTAAGGGTTGGTAATTATTACGGCTGCTACCAGATGGTGACACTACCTGCAAATGCTATCAGAGGTATGTACTCACATATGTTTAAACTGTTAATCTTTAAAGGGTATTTATAGGAGAAGGGATCTCTTACCATAGATACAGAAGGATCATAAGATCCAACACATTCAGAGGAATACTCCAACCCAGGTTTGATTATTCTTATATGCATCTATTTGTTATGACATTATTTTGATCTAGGTTCCATGCTGAATCTATGACCATCATACTAACCTTTGGTCAAAATTAAAGTCAAGGTATTAGATGGATTAAAGTTGATATCGTAGAGTTTATTCTCTAACCCAAATTTTTGTCAAGATAGAATATTGTCTTAGTACAGAAGACAGGTTGAAGAAATCACTTGCCATCTTGAGTGAAGGAGACTTGGAAGAAAAGAAACACACTCATTCTTGAGGACAAGACTCCAGGTTCCAGGTTTGATTTATTAAGATGATAAGATTCAAAGTTGCACATGACAAAGTTGATGAATACCCATTTACAAGTAAACACTATAGTTGAGGTAGCAATCTTTGAAAAGTATTATGCTTGGTAGCATGTGAGCATATTGAGATAAATGCTTAGTGTAATCATTTACCAGATACAACTAACATCTCCTCTAGGAGAAACTTCTTGTGTTGGTTCCAAGTTACCATGGATGAATGTTTGATCACAACACTAGTAGAGTGTTGATCTCATTTCGTATTGTATTTTTCTTACTTTTGATCTTTGTTTTAGACAGGTCACAAGTGATATCTCTAAAGAAGCTATTGTGACGATTATTCGTGCTATTGTTTTATTACTATTATCAAAAGAGTATTATTCTTGCATATTGTTTTTTTTACCTTGTTTCAGGTCACAGGTGATAACCCTAATGAAGCTATAGTGAAGGTTGCAGAAGGCAACAGATTAGATGAGACATGAAGCAGAATATGTATATGACCATATACATTAATGTACCAAAGAAGATGAAGAAGAAGTTATCTTTTGAGATCGATAGTATCTCATATGGATATTGATTGTAAGGATCAAAAGGCTTCAAAGATGACCGAACATTAGAAAAAGAACTCACAGTAGACTTGTTCAAAGGATAATGAAGCCACTTTGATAGGAAGCAGAATTCACTTGAAGTCTGACTTGACTTTTCATATTTAGACTTGATATTCAACACCAAGTATACCCCATAAGATATGATTAAGTCCTTATAGACTCAGAATAAATCGAGAGTAAGCATGATCTTAGAAAGGATCAGATGAAGAGACAACTTCCAGGATTGGGAGATAGATGTCATGAGAAGACTAGACCACAGATTCAAAAAATTCTAGGAGATATGAAATCTCCTGGGAAGATTCCCTTGTTTCAGTGACAGAGAAAGAAGCTAGTCGGAAAGACTAGGATATGTATTTTTCTGTGAGACTAGAAGAGAAGTCGGTATTGACTTCCAAGATTGATCTAACAAATCAAGCATGTTGCAGATGTACAAAGCCTGATGTGTTTCCAGAGGATTCTCCCAGCAAGAGGGAGAAGACTATGACGAGACACTTACTCCAGTAATTAAAGAAATAGTTCCAGTATTTATGAAGACAACCAAAACAACCATGATTCATATATAGTATGAGATGTAGGGGGAGAAATCCCCATATTTAAAATTGAGTGGCAGTTGGTGTAGTACATTAGTTGGGTCATTGAGACATGACTACAATAAAAGATAGAGTTACCTCCATGAAAGAAGAAGAGCTACCTTTGGTATCATTTATTGAGACACTCTCTGTTTCAAATGAAGTTGTTTCCATAATGAAGTAGAGGAGTTACTCTCAGATTTTAGAAATCATAGTGAGAATGGAGCAGCCATTCTCAGCTTCATAGTAGCTGCAAGTGCAGAGTCCCAGTTCCAAAAGGAATAGTTGCAGAAAGAGGAGAGGACATAGTCTTAGGCAATGAGACAGATAGTTCTTTGCAGAGAGAACATAGAGCTAGCACATGATTGTGCAGATTGAGTTGCAGCTGAGAAAGTGTACCAGATTGGTACAATGTAATGTGAAAACCTAGTTTAAAGATGAAGATATAAAGAATAAGGTATGCAGGTTGAAGAAGGATATGTACAGGATGAAGCAAGCTCCTAGAGCTTGATATGGCAGAATTGACAGTTTCCTGAAGAGCTTAGGCTTTACCAAGAGTAAAGTTGATTCTAACCTTTACCTCAAGGTTATGAATGATGAGCCAGTGATGTTACTACTATATGTAGATGATGTATTATTGACAAGATGAAGAAAAGCTCATCACATATTGCAGAAGAAGCTCGCTACAGAGTTTGATGAAATACTTAATTCTTTATCTCTTAGATCTTAAAGTTTGGAAAAGCCCAGAGAAGATCTTCCTTAACCAATTGAAGTATGTAGTTGAAATAATGAATAGGTTTAACATGTTGGAATGTAAATCCATGTACACACCCATGGAAACAAAGTTGAAGCTCCTGGTAAATACCTTGTCGGAATTGGTTGATGCTACTCTGTACAGATAGATTATTGGTCCGTTGATGTATCTAACAAATACCAGGCCAGATATATGTTTTGTTGTGAACACCTTGAGTCAGTATCTAGTAGAGCCCAGACGTGTTCACCTTTTTTCCGCAAAACATGTTATGAGATACCTTAAGGGTACGATGGATTTTGGTATCTATTATACTAGATATCATGACTTCATATTGTATGGATATATTGATTTAGATTGAGCTCAAAGTGTTTCTGATAGAAAGAGAACTTCCAGATGTTGTTTCAGTATGGGGTCAGCCATGACTTCATGGCAGAGTAGGGAGAAATCCAACATTACTCCAAGCACGATAGAAGCGTAATAAATTGTTGCATGTTCCACCAGTTGTGAATCCATATGGCTTTGGATGTTGTTCACAAATCTATTTGATCTGGAGATGGAAGTCATTGTGATCCTATGTGATAACCAGAGTTGTATAAATATGATGGGTTCCATGATTATTCAAAGAACATAGAGATCATGTATCACTTCATTCATGATATGATGCAGAGGGGATCTTTAAAGCTCCATTATGTTGGCACAGATGAGAAGGTTGTAGACCAAACCTTTGTCTCATGTAAATTTTGAGCACTTTCGATAAAATCTTGGTATAGTCTGAAAGGACCTCCCTCGAAAGGGGGAGTAGTGTTGATGATAATATGGTATCTTGACCAAAAGTGGGTAGCTCAGTTAGGATTTTATATCCAAGGGGACTAATCATCCCTAGACAGATCACAGAGGTCTATAAGGATGGGTTATTAGAGTACTTGTGCATGTATATGCTAGCTTTGGCCAGTAGTGGTAGCTCTATTAGGATTTTATATCCTAGAGAATATTTTGATTCCTGAGCAAACCCTTTGGATCTGTTAGAGTACCACAAGATGTCGATGCCAACCTAGTGTTGAAGATTTCCATCTCTGTGTTGATGTTGTTGTGATGCCAACCTTGTGCTAAATATTTCCAGCTTTGTGTTGATGTTGTTGATTCCAGCCTCGTGCTGAAGATGTCGAACTTCATGTTGATGTTGTTAATGCCAGCGTCGTGTTGAATATTTCCAGCTTCATGTTGATGTTGTTGTGATGCCAGCCTCATGATGAAGATTTTCAACCTAGTGATGATGTTGATGATCCTCCAGCCTTTGTGTTGTGATGTTGTTGTTGATGTTGTATCAGCCTTGTGTTGTTATTGATGATGATGATGTATTAGAGTTATACTAATCCATGTTGATGCATATGATGATGATTCCACTTTAGATTCTTGTTGAAGATGATGATGATGATCTTATTTTAGTGTTGGCCCTTGGTCATGTATTAAGGAAGAAAGTGAAGATTAAGGAATAAGAAAGACAAAGTATGAAGTGCGCAAAAGGCACACAAACCGAGGAAGGGTCGAAGTAGTTAAAGAATCATAAAAGAAGGAATGAAGTAAAGGAAAGCAAGTTGTTGAAGGAGAATATCAAGGAAGAAAAAGAAGTAAAGAAGATAGATTGTGGACAAGTCAACAAGCAGAAGAAGACACTAATGGGTGCTTTGGAGCACCTCACAGAGAAGAAGGAAGAACAGGTCGATGAAGTCCTTAAAATGAGGGTTATGTGGACCTAGGGTTTTGGCAATGTGGATCTAGGGTTTTGGCACCTAGGCTTCAGTCTAGGGTTTTCTAAAGAGCCATGGAATGTATAAATAGAGGTCTAGAAGAGTTGAGATGAGAGGTGTGATAGTGGTGGTGAGATGTAAGAGTGTTACGTTTTACAGTATTCTTGTATTTTGGGTCTTCAGCTGGGTGTGAAGATCTACTCTACAGTTGGGTGCACATGGATAAGTAATAAAGACGAAGAGAGAGAAGTATCTGCAGCTGAGTGTGCAGATAGAATTGTATATTTTCATCTATTATATCAATAAACACAGTTATGTGGACGTAGCCCTAGGGAGAGGGTGAACCACATAAAATATTATTGTTCTATGTGGTTGATACTTTGTTATTTGTTATCTTTTATATTGTTATTGCACTGTTAGTTTTCTTGTTGAAGATAAGAAGACCTAACTAACTTCGCAAGGTTAAGCATAATATTGTTAAGAATCTCTAGGTTATTTTGCATTGTTGTTTTGGAATCATCTTGCATTTCCTCTGGTTGTAGACACCTGTGTCCTACAGCCCCTTATTGCTACTTCAGGTGAGACTTCATCTGCTTCGCAAGTGTTTCTGTAAGGGCTAGTAGTTAGGGTTTTTTGGTGCATTGTTAGAGTTGAACCCTGGGTCTACCCCTGTTCCAACAAATGGTTCTGTTGTCGGGACTAGGATCTTCTTGAGGGAATGTCAAGGTGGTTTCCATCGAAGACAGAAATTTTGAAGTGGATAGAAGAACAAGAAAGGGACTTCGTCGTAGCTCAGAACAAGAACCCTAGCATTAGTACAGAAGACTGGTTGGAAAGGTACATCTTTGTTGATGTGCATGAGATTTTCTTTGCAAGAGTTCATCAAGAGTTGTATGAGTGGTTAGCCAGACTAGAAAACACTCAGTTTGAAATCAGATCTAGACCACCTGTGGTTTGGACATCGGTGTTGATTAAGAAAGTTAATAAAGTTGATAACATTGTGTCTAGGGTAGTATATCTCTGGTTTGACAACACTATTGGAGGGTACATTACTGAATTTTCTATTGACAAAGTGGAATCATATAGTCAAGTAGAGAGGCATTTATTCAAGGGATCTAGAGGAAAGTTTCTACACTTTTTGAAGTTAAATATTAAGATGTTATTGCATACGAAGAATATCTTGAAGATACAGTAATCAATTGGATTTTAAAGCTAATGTTCAAGAATTCAAACAGCGACAGTGACACAGAGGCTAGACACACGCGCAGTGGGAGACCATTCAGAAAGATTCCTATTACGAACCTATTTAAGCATAGTTACGGGCCATTAGAACAAGATGAAGGATTCTACAATGGAGAATAAGCAGAGTAATCATACGAAGAGTATTCAGAGTTCGCAAAGGTAGAGGAAGTAGAAGTAGAGACTGAAGAACCTCACCGAGAAGAACCAGGAACTTCACGTATTGCACCTATTGTCAAAGTAAGTATTGTGCCTTGACTTCCATCAATTTTTCATTAAGTTTGATCTCCTTATGTTACCTTGTAAATGGATATGGAATTTGGTATTGAATTCTTAATTTATCACTTAAGTGAGATAATTAATTTCTTTATGATACATAGTGAGCTACATAGGAGTTGTACTTGTTACAAGAGTTGAATCACTTGATAAGTGATGCTTGACTTGAATGAAGTTGATCTTAACAAGTTACTAATCATGATTAGAATAGATTTATATACAATTCAAAAATTGTAGTTATGCTCGTGTGTTTCTTATTATTCTTCATGTATTATCCTCTTGCTCAATTGTATTTAATATTGTGTAACGGATTGATTAATCATAGTAGATTATTTTATTGCACCATGAGGAATTAAAGGTTAAGTATGGTCGATAATATAGTCTTGAATTGACGTTTATGATGGGATTGAGAGGACCTAGATACCTCGTTGTTCCTCAGAATAATCTTCAGTCCTGAGACCTTAAATGGTCAAGATCGATTGGATGCATCCCAGACTTGAGCGTTTATTATGTGTCTTGGAGGACCTAACCATGCAGGATAGGTTGGATGGGTAATTTCATTATGTTATATTTATGAGATATGGTTGGTTGAATAACAGTGATGTTGCTTTCAGTTGATTGTGATGAATTTGATTGTGTTTTATTAATATATATTGTGTCACATGTCACTTGTCATAACGTTGTGTTCAAATATATATATATATACCTCTTTGTACTCACTATTTTTTTTCGTAACGAAGGGTTCGTTACATATGGTATCAGAGCGGGTTCACCCTGCAACATTGAACCATTACACCTTCCACTGTGTTAAACTCATGATTAAACAATATCACTAATTAAAATTTGAAAATTGTCCATGCAGGTAAACATGGTTAGAGGACATCGTGGAGGTAGATGATGTGGTGTTGGAGGAAGAGGTGTGATGCCTCTGATAGAATCCACACCAGAGGGGTCTAACCCCCAAGGAGAAGAACAAAACATTGAATGGGAACATGTTGTTGTGAGAGATATGGTAGGTATCATGAGATCCTTTTAGAGGATGTCAAAGGGCTTGATTAACCGACTAGATAGAGATGAGGGAAGAGTGTTTGTACCCAATGAGGGTTCACAACGCGCTCCAACTGGTAGTGTTAGCATACACAGAAAACTCAAGAAGGTGAAGTTTCCCGATTTCATGGGTGCCATCGACGACTTAGTTGTCGAGGCATTGTTGGAGAACATGGTGATGTTCTTTGCACTTCGTGATTACACCTCCAACATGAAAGTCTACATGGAGGTATTTCAATTGAAGGAGAGTTCTCTTTTATGCTGCATGGTCGTCGAAAACGTGTCATGGGAGTTGTTCAAGGAACGGTTCTAGGATAGGTACTTGTCCAAGGAATTCATTGAGCGTCATCTCAATTATTTCAACGCCTTATGACTTGGTGGTCATACGGTGCCATAGTATGAGGCCATATTTATGGAGCTACTTAGGTATGCTCCACATCTGAACAAGGAGAAGCTAAAGGTCAACAAGTTTTTGTTTGGCCTTAACTTCAACATTCGTGCGAAGGTGAGGATCTTAATGCCGTAGAAATTGCACGATGCAATACAAAAATCCCTCATAGTTGAGGAATATCTAAACAACGGGGGTCGGGGAAAGACTCTTGCAAGACTGACTAAACAAACAACATCAGGAGTGCAGAAGCATCAGACACCAACTAGATAGACATCAGGGCATCGAGATACATCTAGAGGACCTATGTTCATGACACCATGATGACCGACTCCTCAGCAGAGGACTCCCTACAGAGGACCACTGCATCAGTAGCAACGTCACTCATAGCAGCAGTAGTTTAGGCATGTTCAACAGAACAGACCAGGGTCACAGACAATGAGGCCAACAACTTCTACTTCGGGGACTAAGAGTACTAGACCGAAGACTGTATGTTGGACATGTGGAGAGACACATTACCAGTGAGACTGACTGATTGAGAAGGTCAGAGCAATCCGACCAACAGGACCCACTACAGTGGGAGATTTGGACAAGGTCCATGAGATTCATGCAGCGGTCAATAACCGCCAAGTCGAGCACCAGTCCATTGTGCTCGAGATGGTAGGTACAATATCCGACCAAAATTTTAGTATTTTGATAGATCCAGGTGCTACAGATATATTTATCTCTAGTGCAATGGTAAAGAGAATTAAGGTAAAGGTCGTCGAGCATGACAAGTTTAGATACGTAGAAATGGTTGTGGGTGCCAAACAGAAGGTTGGAGGAAAGGTTACAGACTGTAGCATTAACTTGGGTGATTTTGTAATGAAGGCCAACCTATATGTCACGATCTTAGGATCTTATGACATAGTGATCGGTATGGACTGGTTGGAATCACATGATGTGATACTCAACTGTAAGATGAAATGGTTAAGTTTGACAGATGATGTGGGAAGGAGTAGAGTAATTATAGGAAGAAACCAAGGGGTTTCCTTGAGATTTATTTATTCTCTACAAGTACAGAAGAGTATGCGCAAGGGATGCAAACTTTATGTAATCTTAGAACTAAATGAAAAGGGTGAGGCGAAAGGATTATAAAACCATCATATAGTACAAGAGTTTGCAAACATATTTGAAGTAGAGTTACTAGGCTTATCTCCCAAACGAGAGTTGGAGTTTACAATCGACTTGAAACCTGGAACTGAACCGATAGCAAGAATGCCTCATCAAATGTCAAAGCTTGAGTTATAGACATTGAAAATGCAATTGAAGGAATTATTGGACTACTGCAACCCAGGTTTAATTATTATGATATGCATCTATTTGATTATGACATTATTTTGATCTAGGTTCCATGTTGAATCTATGACCATCATACTAACCTTTGGTCAAAATTAAAGTCAAGGTATTAGATGGATTAAAGTTGAGATCGTAGAGTTTATTCTCTAACCCAACTTTCTGTCAAGATAGAATATTGTCTTAGTACAGAAGACAGGTTGATGAAATCACTTGCCATCTTGAGTGAAGGAGACTTGGAAGAAAAGAAACACACTCATTCTTGAGGACTAGACTCCAAGTTCCAGGTTTGATTAATTAAGTTGATAAGATTCAAAGTTGCACATGACAATGTTGATGACTACCCCTTTACAATTAAACACTATAGTTGAGGTAGCAGTCTTTGAAAAGTATTATTCTTGGTAGCATGTGAGCATATTGAGATAAATTCTTAATGTAATCATTTACCAGATACAACTGACATCTCCTCTAGGAGAAATGTAGTGTGTTGGTTCCAGGTTACCATGAATGAATGTTTGATCACAACACTAGAAGAGTGTTGATCTCATTTTGTATTGTATTTCTTACTTTTGATCTTTGTTTCCGACAAGTCACAAGTGATGGCTCTAAAGGAGCTATTGTGACAATTATTCGTGCTATTGTTTTATTACTATTATCAAAAGAGTATTATTCTTGCATGTTGTTTTGTTGACCTTGTTTCAGGTCACAGGTGATAACCCCAATGAAGCTATAGTTAAGGTTGCAGAAGGCAACAGATTAGATGAGACACGAAGAATACTATGTACATGACCATATACATTCATGTACCAAAGAAGATGAAGAAGAAGTTATCTTTTGAGATCCATAGTATCTCATATGGATATTGATTGTAAGGAGAAAAAGGCTCCAAAGATGACTGAATATTAGAAAAAGAACTCACAGTAGACTTGTTCAAAGGATAATGAAGCCACTTTGAAAGGAAGCATAATTCCCTTGAAGTCTGACTCAGCTTTTCATATTTAGACTTGATATTCAACACCAAGTATACCCCATAAGAGATGATGAAGTCTTTATAGACTCATAAGAAACTGAGAGTAAGCCTGATCTCAGAAAGGATCAGATGAAGAGACAACTTCCAAGATTGGGAGACAGATGCCATGAGAAGACTAGACCGTAGCTTCAGAAACTTCTAGGAGATATGAAATCTCCTTGCAATATTCCCTTGTTTCAGTGACAGAGAAAGAAGCCAGTCATAAAGACTAGGATATGGATTTTTCTATGAGACTAGAAGAGAAGTCAGTATTGAATTCCAAGATTGATCTCACATATCAAGCATGTTGCAGATGTAGAAAGCCTAATGTGTTTCCAGAGGATTCTCCCAGCAAGAGGGAGAAGACTACGATGAGACACTTACTCCAGTAATTGAATAAATAGTTCCAGTGTTTATGAAGACAACCAGAACAACCATGACTCATATATGGTATGAGACGCAGGGGGAGCAATCCCCATATTTAAAATTGAGTGGAAGTTGTCGCAGTACATTAGTTGGGTCATGGAGACATGACTACAATAAAATATAGAGTTACCTCCATGAAATAAGAAGAGCTACCCTTAGTATCATTTATCGAGACACTCTTTGTTTCAAATGAAGTTGTTGTCATGATGAAGTAGACGAGTTACTCTCATATTTTAGCAATCATAGTAAGAATGGAGCAATCTTTCTTAGCTTTAGAGTATTTGCAGGTGCAGAGTCCCAGTTCCAGAAGGAACAGTTGTAGAAAGAGGAGAGGACATACTCTTAGGCAGTGAGACAGATAGTTCTTTGTAGAGATTAGACTGAAACCAGGAGAATCTGTATGGGAGATCGACCAGAGATTCAAATGACTGAAGGGAAAGATAAAATACATCATGACAGATATGCAGCATAGGCATCTATTCGTCAATTCACCGCTACCACACTTGAAGTATCTGTTGTGACAAAAGAAGTTTCAGACGCAGGCAGAGGCTCTACAAGCATCCTTACAACTGGAAGAGAACAAATATCATAAGATAGATCCATCCATAGAGGAGTTGAAGGAGGATATGAAGAACTTAACTTTCCAGCTGAACCAAAACAAAGGTAAGGACAAAAGATAAGTTGTTTGGTGTACCACATGTAGGATAGAAGGACACCATAAGAACGCATGTCCAACATTCGTGCAGTACATGGAAGTAGGAATGCCAAACCCATTACCTACAAGAGGACTATAGTGTGAGATCTAGAAGAAAAAAGGTCATGATCCATACCACTTCCAAATGAGGCAGAAGTACCAGACAGTACCAAAGAGCTCGTATTGACACTTTTGCAAGTCAGTAGGCCATGATGACAAAGATTGCATAACCATGGACTTGATGAGGGAAAGAACATCAGATGCATACAGGGTGCGGCCAGAAATGATGATTGTGTTGGGTATGCGGTATATTATTTTCATGTGTGTGTGTGGGCACTTCAGATACAACAACTGCATCAAATACGACAATGTTGGGCGGTTTTTGCTATTTTTAGCGGATTTGTAAATTAATCCCGGATTAAGGGATTAGGGTTTTGGTATCTACGGAATACCTAAAAACATTGTATATATTGTATGGTGTGAAATTCGATATAATGAATATAAGAAAGGTTTTCCTGGTTGAGGGTTTCCAGTATAAAATCTTTGTGTACTCTGTGTATGAGCCATTGATTAATTTTTGTCTTGCTTAAGAATCTATATGCATTGCTTTACTTCACGGGTTTAAAACTTACATGTGGTATCAGAGCTCATTTTTGGCTTAAGAGGGATGCCTTTGTTGTTGAGGGCTTGGCTCGATCTTGATAGATCAAGTTTGTAACACCCTGTTTCCCCCAGTCTGTAAAAATAACTATATTGGCCAAGTATTGTGGCAAACTCAGAAATGTGAATGTGTGATGTGAATGGACATTGTAAAAAAGGTCGATGAATGTAAATAATATTATAAATATATATATATATATATATATATATATATATATATATATATATATA
>ML805399.1:197913-217275 GCA_009831015.1 Picea engelmannii | reverse complement strand
GTTGTTGGTAGGAAATAACATGGATGTTATCAAGGAGGTGAAATCGCAGCTATCCTCCAAATTTGACATGAAGGATCTCAGTGCTGCTAACTTCATTCTAGGAATGGATATTAAAAGAGATCGTGCAAATAGGAAACTCTGTTTAAATCAAAGAAAATATGTTGAGACGATATTCTAGAGGTTTAATATGCATGGAAGTAAACCGATCAAGGTTCCTATTCCTATAAGTGTAAAGTTATCTACAGATCAATGTCCCAAGACACGGGAAGAAGAAGAGGACATGTCCCATGTTCCATATGCCAGTGCAGTTGGAAGTTTGATGTATGCAATGGTTTGTACTAGACCGGACATTGCACATGCAGTGGATGTTTTGAGCAGGTATATGTCAAAACCAGGGAAGGAGCATTGGACAACAGTAAAGAGGGTCTTCAAGTATCTTTGTGGCACCACCAGTTATGGATTGTGCTACCAAGGAAGACCAGGATTAGGAAGAGTGGTGGACATACATGGCTTTGTTGATGCAGACTGGGCTAGAGATCTGGATCACAGAAGATCTACAAGTGGGTATGTGTTTAACCTATTTGGAGGAGAAATCAGTTGGATGAGAAAAAGACAGGTTGTAGTGGAACTCTCAACTACAGAAGTTGAATACATGGTAGCCACTCATGCAAGCAAGGAAGAAGTATGGTTACAAAGATTGTGTTCAGGTATTGGGTTGGTACAACAAGCAGTGAGATTAGACTGTGACAGTCAGGGTGCAATATTCCTGGCAAAGAACCTAGCTTATCATTCGAATACAAAGCATATTGATGTTTAGTATCACTTTGTGAGGGACATGGTTGAGGAAAAGAAGGTGTTTTTGGAAAAGGTTGACACTTTGAAGAATGTTGCAGATTCATTGACAAAGTCTGTGAGCACATAAAAGTTCTCCTCGTGTAGAGAAACAATGGGCATTGCTTCCCTGGATTGTTGACTATATAATCCCCTGGACCCCTGGATGCAAAGAAAACAACAAGTGGTAGAATGTTGGGTATGTGTTATATTATTTGCATGTGTGTGTGTGGGTGCGTCA
This sequence comes from Picea engelmannii, assembly GCA_009831015.1. Lineage (NCBI taxonomy): Eukaryota > Viridiplantae > Streptophyta > Pinopsida > Pinales > Pinaceae > Picea > Picea engelmannii. The sequence continues at coordinate 216,203 of ML805399.1, read as the reverse complement.
GATACGACAACTGCGTCAGATACGACAATGTTGGGCGGTTTTGTTATTTTTAGCGGATTTGTAAATTAATCCTGGATTAAGGGATTAGGGTTTTGGTATCTACGGAATACCTAAAAACATTGTATATATTGTATGGTGAATGGTGAAATTCGATATAATGAATATAAGAAAGGTTTTCCCGATTGAGGGTTTCTGGTATAAAATCTATGTGTACTTTGTGTATGAGCCATTAATTAATTTATGTCTTGCTTAAGAATCTATATGCATTGCTTTACTTCGCGGGTTTAAAACTTACATATTGGGCAAGCCACACCTTAGTTTAACCAAGTACCAGCCCCGTACAACAGTGCACAGCAACAATATAACACTGTGTAGCAACAATATAACATTGTGCAGCCGCAATATAATATCACATAGCCACATTATAATACCGCGCAGTATAACCAGGTGCCTCAGTATAACACATCGTGAGGGGATCGATCTGGATACAGAGGCGGAGGAAGAGAAAGAGGAGGATTTGGAAGAGGTAGAGGACCAATGGTATATCACAACTGTCAACAACCATGACACTATGCAAGAGAATGTCCACTTCCACCAGCGACCTGTATGTATTGTCGCGCATCAGATCATGACACGGAAGAATGTCTGACACTATTAGGGTATATCCAAGAAAATAGGAATCATAACAATCAGAATGTTCAATGGATATCAACAAAAGTGAGGGATGAAGGAAGAAACATCAACATAGTTACGCAGGGAGGAGCTAAAACAGGAAGCAGTGTAGTACGACAAGAGCCAGTACAACACCAATGATTGAAGAAGAATGTTGAACCAAAGAAGTAGTTTGATGCGCATAATGAGAACGAGATATTCAAGCAAGACATACAAGAATTATTGAAGCCAGACATTACATCGACATCAAATGCACGGCATAATAAGGAAGTACCAGAGTACAAGATGCCTCCATTGCTAGATCACACCGAAAAACCACAGCCACTAGGACAAGTACCATTAAGGGTTTTTTGTGATCCTGTGTTAGACTACTAAATGATCCATCCTTTGTTAAAGTATTACACAATATGATAGAAAGATGTAGCATAGAGGCAGAAGGAAATTTAGAACAGAAAACAGTCAATCCCCTACATACACGGAGGAGAACAAGTAGGGAATTCTGGCTGAACACCAACATTGGAGATTTCAACATAGGAGACATTATACTAGATTTAGGATCCGAAGTTAATGTATTACACAAGAAGACATGGCAATGTATGGGAGAACTCACATTAGGCTATTCACGTTTTCAGTTGAAACTAGCAAATCAACACAGAGTTCTACCAATTGGAAGACTAAAAGGAGTAATAGTAGACCTGGATGGAGTACGGACTAAAGCCGACTTCGAAGTAATCAAGATAGTGGATGGCACAACACCTTATCCAACATTGTTGGGCTTTGATTGGGCGTTTGATAACCAGGACATAATCAACTTAAAGACATGAAATATGACCTTTGAGTCAAGAGAATACAGAGCCATTGCGCCATTGGACCCATCAGAAAGGGAAAGGTTTGTAGAACCTACTTGCTTGGACCTAGAGGAAATCAACCAGTTGTATAGAACAAATGTGTGAAATGAATATTACATGAACCCAAATTCAGATGGGGTACTCAGTTGGTGAAGCATCACCTCATGTGCGTCAGACTCACATACGAGCTTAGAAAACTGGCAGAAGAGGTTACATGAAGTCTCCACAAGAAGATGCGCAAGAATAGACCATGAAGTAAGATGGGTAGGTACAGAGATAAGGGAACCTCCCAGCTTCCATGGGGTGAATGACTTAGAATCATTCTTAACACGATATGAAGATGAATTGGTAGAAAATCATAGGCTCTTAGCCCTAGATATATCACTCAAGGAAACACCTACAAGATGGTAGGGTGCGCACAAAGAAACAGTCAAGGATTGGTACCAATGTAAGCGGTTATTGTGCATTAGGTTTGGCGCAGAAAAAGGAAGCAACAAGCTACAAAAATATGACAGACAGGGAGCACTAGCAGAACACTTGGAGAAGTGTAGACTACTATGGAGGATGACACCACTAGAGGAATGGCCTCATCATTTTTTTCACACATTAGAAGGTATCCCAGCAAACTAGTATGCAGACCATGAATTGCGCAGAGGAACTATGAGTTGGACAATATTACAGCAGAACTTTACGGTCACTTTCTCATTTGAGCATGAGAACCCCAACATGGATGCAACACTTAAACAAATCATAGGGGTGATAGTCATTAAAAAACCATAGGTTGAACTCATGATCGAAGAACAAAAACAAAATAGATAGAAAGTAAAAGAACTATTGTCATGCTACCATCTGCAGGAAGAAGCACCAGATGAAGATGACCTGCATGATATTCAGATTGAGGAAGTTGAAGGAAAAAGAGAAGTGGAAGGTCAAACTTTGGAATTGGAAGTAATTGTTGCATCGATCAAGGTGAATAAAGTAAACATTGGGACAGTTGAGAATCCCAAGATGGTCAGCATTGGAGACTACTGGGATGAGAAAACAACGGAAAGCATAACAAAGTTACTGCATGAGTACAACGACATGTTCCCAAAAACGTTCACAAAAATGAAAGGCATAGCAGGAGAGCTAGGATAAATGAAGATACCACTTGGAGTTGAGGCAATACTGATCAGACAACGACCATATAGACTAAACCCGATATATAAGCAAAAATTCAAAGCTGAGATCGATCGGATGTTGGAGGTTGGAATCATAGAACCTGTAGAGGAATCGGAATGGGTAAGATCGATGGTAGTTCAGGAGAAGAAACAAGGGGGGATAAGAATATGTGTCAACTTAAGGAAATTGAACGATGTGTGCCTACATGACACGTTCCCTACTCCCTTCACAGATGAAGTGTTGGAGAATGTAGGAGGACAAGAAGCTTATTTATTCACCAATGGATTCTTAGGATATCATCAAATCAAGATAGCACCAGAAGACAGATACAAGACCACTTTTTCCACAAAATGGGGATCCTACCAGAATACAATCATGTCATTAGGATTGAAGAATGCACCAGCAATAATTTCCAGTGTAGTTATAGAGGCATTCAAGGAATTCATCCACTAGTTTCTAGAGGTATATTTGGACGATTGGACAGTCTATAGTCTGTTGAATTACCATGTAGAGGTCTTGCGGATGATGTTAGAAAGATGCAGGCAATGTTAGATATTGTTAAATATCAAAAATTGCATCTTCGGAACACCCTTTGGTATACTATTGAGCCACATAGTATGCAAACAAGGCTTGCTAGTAGATCTTGCCAAGATTGCAATAATTGTTAATCTACCACCACCAAAAATAGTCCGTCAATTGAGAGCGACATTGGGACATGCAAGATACTACAGGAAATTTATAAAGGGGTATGCGCAGATCACTACACAAATGAAAAAATTGCTAAGGAAAGACAGTAAGTTTCATTGGAATGAGGATTGTCAGCGCAGACTGGACACCTAAAAGAGAAAATGGTAACCACACCTAAAGGAAAGTTGAATGCAGGACCCGATCACCTATCAAGGATCACAAATGGGTAGGAACCTATGAGTCTAGAGGATAAATTTCCCGATGCACAACTATTTTTAATCCAAATAGCCAATGAATACTTTGCAGACATCATCCAATACTTGAGTATACGGATTGTGCCACAGGAATTCAACACTGCACAGAAGAAAAACTTGGTAGTCAAGGTTGTAGACTATCAATTGATCATGGGACACTTATACAAAATGGGTGCAGATAGCATCTTGAGAAGATGTGTTCTAGAGCATGAAATACCAAGGATCTTAGAAGAAGCCCATGAGGGAATAACATGAGGAAATTATGTAGGAAAAGATATTGCGCAAAAGGTATTACGCCTAGGACTATGGTGGTCGATTGTTCATAGAGACTCAAAGGAATACTGCTAGAAATACTATGTATGTCAGAGGTTTGGTAAACCGAATAGCAGGGACGATATGTTGTTGAGACCATAAGTAACCTTGCAGGTATTCGATAAATGGGCCATAGATTTTGTGGGACCAATTAAACCACCAGCAAAAATGTCAGGAGTGAGGTACATTATCACTGCGACATAATACTTAACAATATGGACAGAAGCAGCACCAATAAAAGATTGCAACACAGAGACAACAGCACACTTCCTGTTTGAGTAAGTGATCACTAGCTTTGAGTAAGTGATCACTAGAAGACAGAACGATGGAGGATGGAACCTTGAGTCAGCCACCACAACGCAAGGGAAAATAGTTGATACCACGATCACCGTGCAAGAAGGCCACCACAGCCATAGTATTGTCTTGCATTCCATATGGTGTGTGTATCGCGGGAAATATGTTAGGCTATGTGGAGAAATTGAGGTACGCATACCATGATGTGACTGACACGGATAAGTTCCCAGAGTTTTCCAAGAAAGATTACCTGGAAACTGTGGGTATAGGGCCTTTTGGAAAACTAATCAACCAACCAAGTAAGCGGGCAGCAGGACTGGCCAAAACTGGAATTCTATAGATGCAAACAACTGTGTCAAGAAGCTGATGGTAGTCACCCACGGAGGATACCTGTGGCTGGAACAGATCATCTCAATAGATGTAGAATGCATTGCATACATCACAGGGCTGCCAACACGAGGGGAGACACCCATGTAGTGTCTTGATGACAAGACGAAGGAGAAGGCATTGGTTAAGGAAATGAAGAAGAACTATGGTACAGAAAGGGGGTCGCGTGGAATCATAATCAAGCGTATTAATGATGCAGTGACAAGAATGGCCACAAAAATCATGGCATGAAAATTACTCAGGAAATGTCGCAAGGAGGAAGTCCCTGTCGGGATTATCGTAGCTGCAGCATAGTGTGCGGATGGCACCACACTCAGCTGGGCCCCGTACTTGTTGAATCTTTTATTGGACGACTGCAAGGACGCGCGTGACCTGGGGACAAAATTTCACTATTCATGGCTACTCATCCTGATCTCTTTGGTCGGATGGAAGGAGCCTAAGTATTCATTATTTTCCATGAGATCCATTCCTTGCCACGTAGTGCGATATCTATCATTGGGGAGCACTCAAGACCCAAAGAAAACAAAAGGCAAATGCATGCATGTTCGAAGGATATTACAATGACTTGCAGGAAAGCATCGCTAATACTTGGCAGATTACACTAGAATTGGTCGCACATTATCAGGGCATAGCCAACTTCAAAGCGACCAGGCATACAATGTGGATCCAAGCACGGAAGGATCCCGACAAGTAATGGTTACAACTGTGGTACTGTTTCAAGGAAGAGAATGTAGAAATGGCCATCAAGGATTGGAACGATGACTAGAGGATTCTAGTCCTGAATCAAGAGATTCATGCATATAAGGAGGCGGTGGTAGGGCAGGAACAGACACCTACGAAAGACAAAATGGTGCCCATGAAGCCAAGGACCAGTCATAACAAGGCACAACAGAATAAATGGGTGTGTCTAACAAAGGCACTCAAGCAGGGAAGAAAAACAACACCCAAGTGCCATAGGAATAGGAGAAACATACTGAGACAACACAGAGAACCACATCAAGTGCTACTCAGCAGGATAAAGGCCAAACCAAGAATCCAGTCATATAAACGGGGGGTGCAAACAAGAAAGCTAAGGTGCACAGAACACCACCAGAATACATGATCATAGAGGACGACATAGACCTTGTAGCCCATATGGTCCAGCGTCGTAAAGTGGAGGACTTTGACAAAGCTCAGCACCAAAGGGATAGGATGCAGGATGAGTTGGAAAACATGAGGCAAATCCTCGACCAAATCAGAGAAACACAGAGGGTCGGTAGAGGAATAGAATCAGTTTCAGCAGCATCACAGACAAGAGTCGAGGCTGGATCGAGCGAGCATGATAGGATCCAGACGATAGCATAGCCAAGCTTGACATTTCACGTCACACCCAGCATGTTGCGCATGGATGAAATTTTGGGGTAGGCCCAAATACAGTTGGTAATGATGCGGATACCAACCAAGGCCTTGTATAAACTACAAGTCAGTGTCTCACAGGAGGTATAGTCTCATGCATGCATAGACGTAGAAGAATTGCAGCAGACAAAGGATAGTCGAGACAAGTTGGAATTGGTACTTAATCAGGTCAATATCGAAACCAAAGAGGAGAAGGACTACACTGATAGGTTGAAGCATGGATTGGTTGTATCCTATGAGAAAATTTCAAAGAGCGTGCAAATGACAGATCTCACAGCGACGTAGAATATTGATCAGATTGTGTAGACGATCGATCAATACAGGTAGGAGATCGAGCACCTCCAAGAGAAAATCATACCTACCACTCTGTTAGATGTGAAGGAGCAAAGGAAGCAAGAAGTAGCAGTGCAGATAGAGGATATGGAGTGACAAGTCCACGCAGTGGTTGATTTGTTCAAGAAGGAAGCACAGCTATGGGCGAAGATGGAAGAGGATCAACGGGTCCAGCAGTGGGACCAGGAAGAAGAAAAGATAAGAACAACTATCCAGGACCTCAAGAAGAGGTAGAAGACAATCTCAATCACTGAGAGTGTCAAAGGAGCATAGGATATGAAGAAGATCCAGGCTGAACTCATAGCCATGCAAACACACAAGAAGGAGTGCCAAGCTCAAATGGAACCGCTCCAAGAGTAGGCAACAGAGGTCATTGCGCAAGCAAAAGAAGCAAATAATAACATGGTACAAACTCAGGCAGAGTGCACAGAGATGATCAATGACGAGATTGCAGTGCAGGCATTGGACGCACTCAGGGAGAATATCATGCACACTCAAATGCAAGCAAAGGAACTCATAGAAAAGTTTCAAGCTCTCACAAGTGAGATCGAAGAGGTGCACAAAGTTTAGGTGGCTCGGGATGAGCCACATGTCAGTGTTGGGGGCATGTTGGATGCAGGCCTAGCCAAAAAGAAAGGTTATTTTTGGAGGTGTTGGCGACGGAATTCACTCCTGGATTGCTTACAGGAGCAGAGCCCGACGCCCATCAGTTTTATGTCACGGTAGTTTTTAATGGGTGATCAAATGGACAGGGACTTGGGGAGATGTCACTCTAACTCAGAGACTAGGTCCGACATGTAAGAAACAAAGGAGGTCTTGATCTAACTTCAGTCAGCGGGTTGCTTAAAAGGTGAACAGGTGGAAGACTTGATAAGAAGAGTGAACAAACTACTTCGGGCAACAGGCTTTCAGTAATTTGTAGAAGAAAAACTTTGAAGGCGAGATCCTCTGGTTCAGGGCTTCGAGAAACTGAAAGGGGGACTTGACTGGATTCTCCAATTCCAAGTCATTTCAGCGTTAGGGGAAAATCACAAGGACTAATTAGAGACAATGTGACTGACACAGTGATCAAATTCTACATCATCCTATAACAGTGACAACTCAACTGAATTCTCCAATTCCGAGCTGCTCTAACACAGTTGAACAAAGACGTGAAAGAAATTGACATTCATAAGGCAAGAAGTCTCAAGAGTCCATACATAACTAGAAATAACAGTGCTTCATTAAATCTTTACAACCGGGAGCCTCGCTCAACCATCGATCCTTACAAAATACAAAAACTGAGCCTATATACTCAGGAAAATTTTCCCAACAGAGGCGTATCCAGTCACCCAAAGCTTGGTGTCCCTTCAGTCAAACTTGTACTGATATCTTTTCTTTAAGCGCTACCTTAACTACGCATGGCTCCTGTAAGGAGGGTAGCTGAGCCATTAAGTGTTTGGATAGCGTGCGCAAACTTCTCTGTCGAGTCGAGGACTTCGGCATGGCTTCTTTGAAAAAATCGATACACGGGACCTCTTCGAGTAGACAGCTTGCCAGACCCTCCATTCTCCTCACTTAATGAATGAAAGGAGGTTTCAACCACCCGCTCTCACCTTCATTTACATCAATGCCAGAAACAGTATTGAGATCGGGTCCAATGGCGCCTGGAGATCGCGACGATCCCCTCGGTAACTCAACTCGACACCTTTGGCCTTCTTTACGCAGCTCCTTTCTCTCCCCAAGTGACCATGGTTTGTGACCATGCGCTTATTCCAAATGTGCTTTCGGCGTTCATGAATGGGAAGGAGCTATTCCTGCAATTTGAAATCGCGATGAGAGAAACGTCGAGACGGCTCAATCTGGTGCCATGCGTCCCTCTGAGATCCGACGGTCCTGAACTCCCCCAACGCTGTTGTGGGCCCCGGTTTGGAACTCTCCCGGCATCTCGTGCGTCAGAATATAACGGAGCTACTCTTTGCGCCTTGGAGCTGCGATGGGTGAAACACCAAGATGGCTCAGTTTGTCGTCACGTTTCCCCTTTGGATGGATGGTTGAAAAGGCTTCATGATACCGCGGGCCCTGCTTTCGGCGCTTTCGAAGCTATCGGGGTTCAGGGTTTCGGGATGTGAGATGGCGAGGGACTTTCGCCTATCAAACTCCCGAATGCCAATATGCCGACTTGATCTCGTGCTATGTGTCGTTGGATCGAACGACCCAGATTTAGTCTTAAAATATCGATGCTTTCTCTGTCGTTATTCATCGGTTAACTTGGTAGCCCCGATATCCCGATGACCATTGATTTTACCTGATGAATGAATCTGAGTTGTCGACAACATAACTTCCCCCTTTTACGTGCTCGAAAGCCTTAAAACGAGATTTTCCCCTGCTGCTTTTGGGCGCTTCTCATGCACCTTGCAGACCCGAATACCCTTGTGCCTAGGACAAGAAATGTCGCTAACAGGAGGAAAAGCATGCAGAAGACAACTGGAAGGAAAGGCAGCATGTGTAAGAGAAGCAGGTGAAGCACGCATGCAAGGAAGACCTAATGATGCTAGGGTTAGGGTTTTTGTAATGCATTGTAATGGCTGGTGAGTTGAGGATATAAATAAGTATTACTTAGGCGAGAAAGAGATATACGAAGGGAGGATGGAGTCCCGACAGAGAGGAAGGGAATTGTAAGAAATGTATGAGTCATTAAGCTGGTGAGCTAGAGAAGGAGTGAGCGACTCGATCCTGAAGGTTAGATCACAGGCTGAGGAGCTTGGTGTGATCTAGTTAGCCTCGCATGGATTGAGGAGTCTATGGGAGAGAGGAATAACTAATACTGTAACCATGCGCGACGTGATATCTTTCTAAACTATAATAAATATCAAGAGCCAAATCTTTGTGGACATAGCCCAGGAGGGGGTGAACCACGGTAACAATGTGTTATGTGAAGGAATGAATGCATCTTTTTGTCTGATTGATGAATGTTAGATAAATGAAGCAACCAAGTAGATATGGTATCCCACATGCATGCATAGAATGAATTTTATAACTAGATGTTGGATTGAATGAGTAAAGTTTACAATGCACAACCATAGATCTTACTCAATCTCAGGTTGCAAACACCTGAGTATCGCAGCCACCCATAGAGTTATCTCGGGTGAGACTGCACAGTACATTCTGTGTACTACATTTCCTTCTGGGTTACCAGAGGGGCCGATAATTTTACAGGGCTTTTGTTGGGAAGATTACTAAATCTGAACCAAGGTCAATATGTGATGATAAGACTAACAGAAGAGTAGATAAAAAAAACCAACAGTGACATAGTTTTCTTGTGGGTAAAACCGCATAAGAGTTCGATCAAGTTTGGAAAGGGTGCTAAAATCTCTCCTAGTTTTGTGGGGCCTTTCGAAGTTGTGGAAAAGAAAGGACCCGTGGCTTATCGACTAGCCTTCCCTAATTCTTTGAGTCGTATGCACGATGTATTTCATGTATCTGTTTTGAGACATTATATTAGTGATCCTACACATATGATTGACATGAAATATTTGCAAGTGTCGGATGAGGGTGCTCTCATAGCGGAGCCAATATGCATTCTAAACCATCGCATTCGACAGCTACGGCATCGAATAGTCGATCAGGTCAAGGTCTAGTGGGACAATTATAGTCCACACTCGACTACCTGGGAGGACGCATATGATATGCGTCAACAGTTTCCTTACATGTTTGATAGATTAGACATATATATCTATGTCAGATACTTTATTTACTGCATTTTATATATTGTACAACTTCAGGACGAAGTTTAAAACAAGAGGGGGTGTATGTAACATCCATGTCTACTAAGCACATGATATTGACTTATTCTTTGAGGAAACTTGCGTGCAAGTGATCCGGTTATGGTACATGGTTATTTTATTTCAATTATGGATTACACATGATGATGATGATATGGTGTGACTTATTGTTTTCAATATATATGTATTGACAGATGCTATTGACGAGTTTTCCTGAGTGTCTAGGACACCTGACAGATTGTGGATGTTGATGGGATCAACAAAATCCCTGGACTCTGGATTGAGTCAGGGAGTGGATTGTGATTGGTTTGAATATTCATTTTATGCATATGTGACATATGATTGATTTAGTATGATTATGTATATGGATTAGTGACAGTGTTTTGTCAATGGATGCAGGTTGATGATGCTTGCTAATCAAACTCACATCAGGAGTAAAGGGACCTACACAGAAACCATATATTGAGGGAGAGGTGTGGCAGTGTCCCTGTCACAGCCTACTAGCACTCTCATTGTGGCTTGAATTGTAGGTTAATGATTACCTAGTTTGAGAGGTCCACGATGTCGTGAGGGTAGACTGAGACAATCTCTCACGAAGATTCTAAAGGGCACGCAATAAGGTGGAGTCCTTATTCCTTAAAATCCCTTAGTCTCTCACAAGGTCAATCGAGTGGAGTGTTGACTCCAAGGGTTGGATAAACTACCAAAATCAGTTAAAGGCGAGTGGCACCCTTGGAGCATAGAGGTGTATCTTGATGGGCATGTCATGTAATTCAAACTCGAGTCAATAAATCTAGGTGTCCTAGAAAACAGTAAATTGATTTGACCTTGTCGGATTAAAATAATTAATTAAAGAGTGAGTCTATTAAATATTAGTTCGATTTCGATTGTTAACTTTGTCTTGTCCTTGATTTTTGTTATGGCTGCATGAGATGGTATAATCGCTTCCATTTTTATTATAACCAATATTGAGGTAAGACACCCTTCTTTCGTTCTTTAAGATGACTAGTGTTTTTAAATCCCATATTTATGTCTTGAATGTGCACTTTAGTTTCCCGTGTGCTCTCCCCTCTTCATGGCTCGTGGGCTTGGCGATTGGGCATGGACAATTTGATTGACTATTTTTTAGTCGGTCTATGGGACCTTCCCTTCCCAAAGATCAAATCGGATTTGGATTTTGAGATCTTTTGCGCGTAGTCCCTTCCTTTTTCTTAGCCAACTGTAAAAAGGGATTTTAAAATGTAGCTTAATTTATAGTTTTGTTTGGTGTCTTCTTGTTCCACTATAGAATGTTGAGGTCGGGAAATTAAGGGAAGCGGTATAGCCGATTCTGAGTTGGACGTGATTTTTGGGAGCTCTCCCTTGTGATATTGGTGTGTTGGTGGGATCTCCCTATTGTCTGGTGGTTATGCATTGCTTTGTGACTATCATTGTTATTGGTTGGCTGCGGATTTAACATTCTAGTTTTTTCTTGGAATTTAAGCTTGGACAGAGTCCTTTTACCTTTTTACATGTTTGTTTCTACTTTAATGGAAGCATATGTGTTATTTGACTGTCTACTTTCCTTAAATGTTGAGCAATCATTGAGATCTTATTCGCTACCTGTCGAATTAAATTAAAAGATATTAGAAATTTATTTTCCAGATTGAGGGTTGGAACCAACTCTGAACTGTGTTGTGCGTCAGATTAAGGTCTGGATTAGATGTTGGATCATTGGCTGGATCAGATTCTGGAACTTTAGTATCCTTTATGTAAAGATCCTCCCACCTTTAAAACATAGCTGAGTAAAACAATTTGACATGACTACCTTATTGCTTATGGAATTGACTACCTTAGTCCTTACCTATGGATATGTCAGTTGGCATTTAGAGACTTTTACATAATGCTTGACATGTTAAACTTCTTTAATTACTTAATATAAAGGAAAACAGATTGACTTATTTATTTTCTTTTATAATTTATTTTCCTTTAGTTCCTATTAAGAATATGTAAGGTAACTCTGAAGTCCTTACACCTTACATATTATGATGTGATCTCTTGATAGTAATTTGGATTTTTAAGTTAGCATTTGAGTACTTGTATATGGTTAAATAAAATTGGGCCTTCCTTAATTCCTTTTAATGGAATTATAAGTTGACCTTTGTAACTTGGATTTTTAAGTTAGCATTTGAGTACTTGTATATGGTTAAATAAGATTGGGTCATCCTTAATTCCTTTTAATGGAATTGTCAGTTGACCTTTGGTTTATTTATTTTATCGTATGGGTCTTTCTTAATTCTTTAAATGGAATTATACTCAACATTGAGTTCTTAATTTGCATTATTTAAATAAAATTTGATTTTTTTTAAATCCTTATATATACATATGTAAGTTAGCATGTGAATTATCTTAATTAATTCCTAATTTTGGATTGATCTTCTTATAGTTCTTTTAATGGATTGTAAGGTAGCTTGAGATCATTCCTTGTTGTTCATTATGATTGACTCCCTTATACCTTATAAATGGACATGTAAGGTGGCTTTGATATCTTTATGTACTACTTAAAGAAGATTGGGATCTTCTTGTGGTACCTTGTAATAGGAAATGTAATTTAGCATTGAAGTCTTATATGTTGTTAATAGGTGTTGATATTCTTAATTCTTTTAATGGATGTATAAAACAGTCTTGACTTCCATGAATTTTTCATTAAGTTTTGTCTCCTTATGTTACCTTGTAAATGGATATGGAATTTGGTATTGAATTCTTAATTTATCACTTAAGTGAGATAATTCATTTCTTTATGATACATAGTGAGCTACATAGGAGTTTTACTTGTTACAAGAGTTGAATCACTTGATAAGTGATGCTTGACTTGAATGAAGCTGATCTTAACAAGTTACTAATCATGATTAGAATAGATTTATATCAAATTCAAAAATTGTAGTTATGCTCTTGTGTTTCTTATTATTCTTCATGTATTATCCTCTTGCTCAATTGTATTTAATATTGTGTAACGGATTGATTAATCATAGTAGATTATTTTATTGCACCATGAGGAATTGAAGGTTAAGTATGTTCAATAATATAGTCTTGAATTGACGTTTATGATGGGATTGAGGGGACCTAGATACCTCCTTGTTCCTCAGAACAGTCTTCAGTCATGAAACCTTAAATTGCCAAGATAGATCGGATGAATCCTAGACTTGAGAGCTTCTTATGTGTCTTGGAGGTCCTAACCATGCAGGATAGGTTAGATGGGTAGTTTCCTTATGTTATATTTATGACATATGGTTGGTTGAATAATAGTGATGTTGCTTTCAGTTGATTGCAATGAATTTGATTGTGTTTTATTAATATATATTGTGGCACATGTCAGTTGTCATCACGTTGTGTTCAAAAATATATATATTTACCTCTTTGTCCTCACTATTTGTTCTCGTAATGGAGGGTTCGTTACATATGGTATCAGAGCGGGTTCAACCTACGACATTGGACCGTTACACCTTCCACTATGTTAAACTTATGATTAAAACAATATCACTAATTAAAATTTGAAAATTGTTCATGCAGGTAAACATGGTTAGAGGACGTCGTGGAGGTAGACGATGTGGTTTTGGAGGAAGAGGTGTGACACCTCTGATATAATCCACACCATAGGGGTCCAACCCCCAAGGAGAAGAAAAAATTATTGAATGGGAACAGGTTGTTGTGAGAGATGTGGTAGGTATGATGAGATCCTTTTAGAGGATGTCAGAGGCCTTGATTAATCGACTGGATAGAGATGAGGGAAGAGTGTATGTACCCAATGAGGGTTCACAATGCACTCCAACTGGTAGTGTTAGCATACACATAGAACTCGAGAAGGTGAAGTTTCTCGAGTTCATGTGTGCCATCGACGGCTTAGTTGTCGAGGAATGGTTGGAGAATATGGTGATGTTCTTCGCACTTCGTGATTACACATCCAAAATGAAAGTCCACATGGAGGTATTTCAACTGAAGGGGAGTGCTCTTCTATGGTGGAATCCACTCCTACCTCAACTAAACATGGTCGTCGAAAATGTGTCATGGGAGTTGTTGAAGGAATGGTTCCGGGAGAGGTACTTGTCCGAGGAATTCGTTGAGCGTCAGCTCAATTATTTCAATGCCTTACGACAGGCTGGTCATACGGTGCCATAGTATGAGGCCAGATTTATGGAGCTACTTAGGTATTCTCTACATATGAACACGGAGAAGATAAAGGTCAACAAGTTTGTGTTCGGCCTTAACTTCAACATTTGTGCAAAGGTGAGGATCTTAATGCCGTAGAAATTGCACGAGGCAGTACAAAAATCCCTTATATTTGAGTAAGATATAAACAGCAGGGGTCAGGGAAAGACTCTTGCAAGAAAAAATGGACAGACAACATCAGGAGCGCAGCAGCATCAAACACCAACTAGGCAAGCATCAGGGCATTGAGATACATCTAGAGGACCTATGTTCATGACACTACGATGACCGACTCCTCAGCAGAGGACTCCCTACAGAGAACCATTGCATCAGTAGCAGCGTCAAACATAGTAGCAGCAGTTTAGGCCTGTTTAGAATAACAGACCAGGGTCACAGACTATGAGGCCAACAACTTCTACTTCGGGGACCAGGAGTGCTGGACTGAAGATAGGATGTTGGACATGTGGAGAGACACATTACCAGTGAGACTGTCTGATTAATAAGGCCAGAGCAATCGGATCAACAGGACCCACTACAATGGGAGATTTTGGCAAGGTCCACAGGATTCATGCAGCGGTCAATAACCGCCAGGCCGAGCACCAGTTCATTGTGCTCGAGATGGTGGGTACAATCTCTGACCAAACTTTTAGTATTTTGATAGATCCAGGTGCTACAGAGATATTTATCTCTAGTGCAGTGATAAAGAGAATTAAGGTAAAGGTCATCGAGCATGACAAGTTTAGATACGTAGAAATGGTTGCAGGTGCCAAACAAAAGGTTGGAGGAAAGGTTACGGACTTTAGCATTAACTTGGGAGATTTTGTAATGAAGGCCAACCTATATGTCACGATCTTAGGATCTTATGACATAGTGATCGGTATGGACTGGTTGGAATCACATGATGTGATACTCAACTATAAGAAGAAACGATTAAGTTTGACAGATGATGTGGGAAGGAGTAGAGTAATTATAGGAAGAAACCAAGGGGTTTCCTTGAGATTTATTTCTTCTCTACAAGTGCGGAAGCGTATGTGCAAGGGATGAAAAATTTATGTAATATTAGCACTAAATGAAAAGGGTGAGGCGAAAGTATTATAAAACCATCATATAGTACAAGAGTTTGCAGACATATTTCCAGAAGAGTTACCAGGCTTACCGCCCAAACGAGAGTTGGAGTTTACAATCGACTTGAAACCTGAAACTGAACTGATAGCAAGAACGCCTCATCAGATGTCAATGCCTGAGTTACAGAAGTTGAAAATGTAATTGAAGGAATTATTGGACTTGGGACTCATACATCCAAGTGTATCACCTTGTGGTGCGCCAGTTATTTTTGTAAGAAAGAAGGATGGATCGTGGAGACTTTGTATTGACTACCGTCAATTGAACAAAGTGACAATCAAGAACCAATATCTGTTGCCAATAATAGACGATTTATTTGATCAGATGAAAGGAGTGACGGTGTTTTTGAAGATTGACTTGAGATCAATTTACCACCAGTTATGAATTAAAGAGGAAGATATCCCTAAGACCACTTTTAAGACGATATTCAGACACTATGAGCTTACAGTTTTACCGTTCGGACTCAAAAAGGCCCCAGGGGTATTCATGAGTTTGATGAATGTTGAAATATTGTAACTGCAAAGAGTATTCTATTTATTATTGAGTTATTATTCATTATATCAATCCTCTTTTGTGGATTGATCATGTCAGGCATTGTAATTGAACAAATCCCCTTTTGTGGATTGGTCAAACTCTAAATATATTATGCAAATTGAGAAGTCGGCCACCGGGATAATTAAAGTAGTTTTAACCACTAAGAATACAGTTTGACCCTCCCTAGTGAAGAGATAGTTTTCCAGCACCTGCATGTTTGTATAAATAAAGGAAGCCAGTGCCTCATTTGATTACTCACTCATTCGCTCACTCAGTGCGCAAGTTTGGTAGCTGCAGTTGGGAGAAGAAGGAAGAGAGAGGTGCATTGCTCAGTGGAGGATATTTTCTAGTGTTTGGTTTATTGTCTTGGCATTGTATTGGCTATCTATATTAAGGAAGCTTTTGCTGGGTTTTCTCCCCCATGAGGGTTTCTCGGGATAAATGTTGTGTATCTTGTGATTGTTTTTCTCTCAATGATCCTATCTATGTTATGGTTATTTAGTAAATTTAAAAGAAACCTAATAATAGATTAAACCTTAACATGGTATCAGAGCTAAGCTGAAGAGAGCATCTTTCACTGGATAAAGAAAAATGTCACTGTTGTCGTACAAGACAATTAGCCTAAAACCCATATAGAAAAGTGTGCCCTGGCCTAGGGAACTCTTTGGCACCTTGAGCACACTTTTTTAGTGGACAGAACTCTCAAAAATTGAAACCATAGTTTTCACTGGTACCAAAAAACAAGAAAACCAAAAGTACCAGAAGTACCAATCTGAATTTCAACAAGTTCAGTTTCAAGGGGGAAATTTTGGATTTTCAAAAATCTGACTACACCAGCTTACTTGCCTCAGCTCAGCACATCTATCCCCTGGATCAGAATTTCACAATTTGAAGTTTGAAAAATTAAGGTTTCCTCATAAAACCCTATGTTGCAGTTTCAGAATCAATTGCAGTATCAATTGCAGTTGTGGTATCCGTTGAAGTATCAGTTGTAGTACCAGTTGTAGTCACCCTTGAAGTTTTTAAGGGTTGGTAATTATTACCGCTGCTACCATATGGTGCCACTACCTCCAAATGCTATCAAAGGTATATACTCACATATGTTTAAATTGTTAAGATTTAAAGGGTATTTACAGGAGAAGGGATCTCTTGACATAGATACAGAAGGATCGCAAGATCCAACACATTCAAAGGAATAATGCAACCCAGGTTTGATTATTCTGATATGCATCTATTTTTTATGACATTATTTTGATCTAGGTTCCATTTTGAATCTATGACCATCATACTAACCTTTGGTCAAAATTAAATTCAAGTTATTAGATGGATTAAAGTTGAGATCGTAGAGTTTATTCTCTAACCCAACTTTCTGTCAAGATAGAATATTGTCTTAGTACAGAAGACGGGTTGAAGAAAGAACTTGCCATCTTGAGTGAAGGAGACTTGGAAGAAAAGAAACACACTCATTCCTGAGGACAAGACTCTAGGTTCCAGGTTTGATTAATTAAGTTGATAAGATTCAAAGTTTCATATGACAAGTTTGATGACTACCCCTTTACAAGTAAACACTATAGTTGAGGTAGCAGTCTTTGAAAAGTATTATGCTTGGTAGCATGTGAGCATATTGAGATAAATGCTTAATGTAATAATTTACCAGATACAACTTGTTAGCGATATTTCTTGTAAGGGGGTTAGAATGCAAAAAATGGGTAAAAACCCAATTGTCCTAAGTTCTGAATGCAAATGCGCCTGTGGTAAACAACAAGCAAATTTGGACGACAGGATTTCGCGCGCCCGGATCAATGTCACACATCAGATTCTGGAGCCTCGTCGCCTTTCTACCTTTAAGCGGAGGGGGGGGGGTCCAGAATCCAGGGCACACCTCTTCAACGGTCAAGATCAAAGCGCCTGGATCAAAGGCGTGCGAGGTGATTCCGGACCCCCCCCCGCCTTTCTACCTTTAAGAAGAGAGGGGGGGTCCGGAATCCAGGGTGCATCTTTCTGACGGCTACGATTGAAGCGCCCGGATCAACGGCACGCAGGCGATCTAGACCTCTCCCTCCTCTCTGCATTTAATCAGCGTGGACCCTTTCCCATCATGTCAGCTCATGGAGCATCCTCCCTTTTTCCACCTGTCCTCCTCCTGATCGTGCGATAAGGCTCGCTCCCCCTAGCCGTCCTCATCCTCCGACACCCATCCGCTTCCCCTTTTCTGGTCCGTGTGGCCCCTTCTCCCCCATATCATCGTCCACTCACCACCTGCCATGTGGCCTGCTCCCTCCACTTATTGTCTTCCGGCACATGTCTTCCCCTGCCGCCTCTCTCACACCTCATCGCTTCTT
>ML805399.1:153383-188103 GCA_009831015.1 Picea engelmannii | reverse complement strand
TTGAAAAACTTGAATAATTATTGCAAGTTAAATGTTATGTGTTTAAAGCAACAGGATCAATTTGCAACACATAAATTAAGGATTACTTATGCAAAATACACATAGACAACAGCATAAACATAGAACATAAACACATGTGCACAGCAATTGATAAAGGGGTTCACCCCTCTTCTGGGCTACATCTCCTGGTCCAGCTTCCAATGGATCATTATTATTAATTTCTCAAAAGTGCTCAAAAACATGTCTTACAATGCTCAAATTGACAAACCGACTGCTCCAATGGCTTCCCAGCGTCCCAAAACCCCTGTCTGGGCTCTTTCGGCACCTCAATCGGTCGAAAAATGAGAAAGATAGGCCTCCTGGAAGTCTCCTTCTCCAATCTTGTTGTCTCTGGTTCTACAATTCGCACCCTCCTTCCATGAACCTAGCTCACACGCTCTTTTAAGCGTAAAAACCCAGCACCGGGCGCAACCGTGCCAATGGTGCAAACCGTAGGATGGTTAAGGCGCCTCCAGCCCCTAATCGCCTCGGCACCTGAGCATATGGCCATGTGACCTCGTGCTAGGCAAAATGGTGGTTAAACCGTTTGAAAACCGTGCAACTTCCGTTTTGGGTCCCGTGCCAATATTTAACACATGGTTATATGAAACCACGAGTCTTGGTTTCAAACCCCGCGCCAATCATTTAACACACGGTTATATATATACAATGCAATACATTGCAATACAATGCAATACAATGAAATGCGCGTGCGCCAATCGGTCGGGCGATATATGTTGGGTCATATGTAATACAAAACGACCACGGGTCGAGGATAAGCCCCAGCCCGAACCCCTTTTCATCCAAACATTAATCAACATTAAATATATATGTTTTGGCATAGTAAACAAGGAACAAAGGGCGGCACTTTGGTTAGCGGAGAGTTATGAAGTCATTACATAAAGGGGAGGTCTGGGGGTTGAACCCCACGGGCCTCAACAAATTTTTATATAACCAAATAGCCAGTCAACGAGCGAGACGTGGCGCCAAGGGATTGGGCCACGCATCCTCACACCATTGACCACCCATGACACGTGTCATCCAATTATTCGTCAACCATGAACCAATGAGAGTGTGCAACATCATCCACCTGACATGTCATTGTATGGATGGTACGGCCCTGCCACATCACTGTACGGACTGTACGAACAGGTACAGTCAGCATCCAAAAATTTTGCCTGTTTGGCTTGGCGAACAGATCGTGATATCTTCTCCATATGGACTCTGTTTGAGAAAGTAAATATACCACCGGAATCAGGAAGACGAGACGGACACAATGGCACTGTTTTCGTTGCATTCCGAGCACTTTGAAGATGAGAAAAATTTGATCCCCTGATCAAAGACTAATGGGCGTCGAGCTCTGCTCCTGATAGCAATCCGGGAGTGACTTCCGACGCTAACACAACTAACATCTCCTCTAGGAGAAACTTCTTGTGTTGGTTCCAGGTTACCATGGATGAATGTTTGATCACAACACTAGAAGAGTGTTCATCTCATTTTGTATTGTATTTCTTACTTTTGATCTATGTTTCAGACAGGTCACAAGTGATAGCTCTAAAGGAGCTATTGTCACGATTATTCGTGCTATTGTTTTATTACTATTATCAAAAGAGTATTATTCTTGCATGTTGTTTTGTTGACCTTGTTTCAGGTCACAGGTGATAACCCTAATGAAGCTATAGTGAAGGTTGCAGAAGGCAACAGATTAGATGAGACATGAAGCAGACTATGTACATGACCATATACATTCATGTACCAAAGAACATGAAGAAGACGTTATCTTTTGATACCCATAGTATCTAATATGGATATTGATTGTAAGGAGAAGAAGACTTCAAAGATGACCGAACATTAGAAAAAGAACTCATAGTAGACTTGTTCAAAGTATAATGAAGCCACTTTGATAGGAAGCAGAATTCACTTGAAGTCTAACTCAGCTTTTCATATTTAGAATTGATATTCAACACCAAGTATACCCCATAAGAGATGATGAAGTCGTTATAGACTCAGAATAAATCGAGAGTAAGCCTGATCTTAGAAAGGATCGGATGAAGAGACAACTTCCAATACTGGGAGACAGATGCCAACCATAGATTCAAAAACTTCTAGGAGATATGAAATCTCCTGGGAAGATTCCCTTGTTTCGGTGACAGAGAAAGAAGCCAGTCAGAAAGACTAGGATATGGATTTTTCTGTGAGACTAGAAGAGAAGTCATTATTGACTTCCAAGATTGATCTAACAGATCAAGCATGTTCCAGATGTACAAAGCCCGATTTGTTTCCATAGGATTCTCCCAGCAAGAGGGAGAAGACTATGACGAGACACTTACTCCAGTAATTGAAGAAATAGTTCCAGTATTTATGAAGACAACCAGAACAACCATGATTCATATATAGTATGAGATGCAGGGGGAGAAATCCCCATATTTAAAATTGAGTGGCAGTTGGTGCAGTACATTAGTTGGGTCATGGAGACATGACTACAATAAAATATAGAGTTACCTCCATGAAAGAAGAAGAGCTACCTTCAATGTCATTTATTGAGACACTCTTCGTTTCAAATGAAGTTGTTTCTGTGATGAATTAGAGGAGTTACTCTCGGATTTTAGAAATCATAGTGAGAATGGATCAGCCACTCTCATCTTCGGAGTAGTTGTAGGTGCAGAGTCCTAGTTCCAGAAGGAACAGTTGCAGAAAGAGGAGAGGACATACTCTTAGGGAGTGAGACAGATAGTTCTTTGCAGAGAGCACATAGAGCTAGCACATGATTGTGCAGATTGAGTTGCAGTGGAGCAAGTGTACCAGATTGGTATAATATAATGTGAAAATTTGGTTTGAAGTTGAAGACAGAAATACTAAGATCTACAGGTTGAAGAAGGATATGTACAGGATGAAGCAAGCTCCTAGAGCTTGATATGGCAGAATTGACAGTTTCCTAAAGATCTTAGGCTTTACCAAGAGTAAAGTTGATTCTAACCTTTACCTCAAGGTTATGAATGATGAGCCAATGATGTTACTACTATATGTAGATGATGTATTATTGAAAAGATGAAGAAAATCTCATCACATATTGCAAAAGAAGCTTGCTACAGAATTTGATGAAAGACTTAATTCTTTATCTCTTAGATCTTGAAGTTTGGTAGAGCCCAGAGAAGATCTTTCTTAACCAAGGGAAGTATGTAGTTGAAATAATGAATAGGTTTAACAGGTTGGAATGTAAATCCATGTACACACCCATGAAAACAAAGTTGAAGCTCCTGGTAAATACCTCGTCGGAATTGGTTGATGCTACTCTGTACAGACAAATTATTGGTTTGTTGATGTATCTAACGAATACCAGGCTAGATATATGTTTTGTTGTGAACACCTTGAGTCAGTATCTGGTAGATCCCAGATGTGTTCACCTTATTTCCGTAAAACATGTTATGAGATACCTTAAGGGTACGATGGATTTTGGTATCTATTATACTAGAGATCACGACTTCAGATTGTATGGATATATTGATTCAGATTGAGCTCGAAGTGTTTCTGATAGAAAGAGAATTTTGGGATGTTGTTTCAGTCTCGGGTTAGCCATGACTTCATGGAAGAGTAGGGAGAAATCCATCATTTCTCCCAGCATGGTAGAAACGGGATACATTGTTGCATGTTCCACTAGTTGTGAAGCCATATGGCTTCGGATGTTGTTGACAGATCTATTTGATCTGGAGATGGAAGTCATTATGATCCTATGTGATAACCAGAGTTGTATAAAGATGATGTGTTCCATGATGAGTCAAAGCACATAGAGATTGAGTATCACTTAATTCATGATATGATGCAGAGGGGAGATTTAAAGCTCCAATATGTTGGCACAGATGAGCAGGTTGTAGACCAAACCTCTATCTCGTGTAAAATTTGAGCACTTTTGAGAAAAGATTAGTATATTCTGAAAGGACCTCCCTCGAAAGGGGGAGCAGTGTTGATGATAATATGGTATCTTGACCAATAGCGGGTAGCTCAATTAGGGTTTTATATCCAAGGGGACTAATCATCCCTGGATAGATCACGAAGGTCTGTAAGGATGGGCTATCAGAGTACTTGTGCATGTATATGCTATCTTTGGCCAGTAGTGGAAGCTTCGTTAGGATTTTATATCCTAAGGAATCTTTTGATTCCTGAGTAGACCCTTTGGATCTGTTAGAGTACCACAAGATGTTGATGCAAGCCTAGTGTTGAAGATTTCCAGCGCTGTGTTGATGTTGTTGTGATGCCAGCCTCATGCTAAATATTTCCAGCTTCGTGTTGATGTTGTTGATTCCAGCTATTAGCAACAATTCTTGTCTTGGGCATAAGAGTATCTAGGTCTGCAAGATGCACGAGAAGCGCCTAAGCGTGGCACAGAAAAATCTTGTTTCAGGCTACCAATCAAGTGAGCGGGCGAAGTTATGTTGTCAGCGGCCAAGATCCATATATAGAGCAGATCGACGGTCAGCGGGTAATCGCGGTTAGCAGAGTTGCGCCAGGATTAGTGCAATGGATAATGCTTATATCACCGAAATGATCCAGGCCATCCGATCAAGGAGGGTTACATGGAACACGATTAGGCTCTATTGCCACTTTTCCTATCGTGACTTTGAAGAACAAGGACCAGCCTCATCCCAGCCGTGAGACGTGAAGTGCCAAAGGCATCCAGGACCCGGGCCCACAGTCTCGCCGAAATGATCCAGGCCATCCGATCAAGGAGGGGTATCTCTACAATGATTCAATCATATGATCATGCTAAATCAATCATATGTGGTGCTTGGGTGTTGTTTTTCTTCCCCGCTTGAGTGCCTTTGTTGGACACACCCCTTTGTTCTGTTGCACCTTGTTCTGACCGGTCCTTGGCTTCTTGGGCACCATTTTGTCTTCCGCAGGTGTCTTTTCCTACCCTACCACCACCTCCTTATCTACAAGAATCTCTTGATTCAGGACTGGAATCCTCTAGTCATCATTCCAATCCTTGATGGCCATTTCTACGAGATGATGAAGACCTTTGAAGAATATGCTCTTTGTATCTCCACAATGGATGATGATGAAGACCCCAGGGAGGAAGAAGGTTCTCTAAGTAGGCTGATGGAGTGGGTGAAGTCCCTCTCCGCTCGACTAGAAAGGTTGGGATCTGAAGACAACGCAGAGGATTTTCTAGTCCCTGAAGCAGATGTTCTTGACCCCCCTACTGATCATGATAACATTGAAGATTTTTGCATGGTAGAGGCCTTGCCATATGCTCTTGACATGTTTGTTGTCCCAATCTTTTATGCTTATTTAGAAGAGGAGAAGCAGAGCCCCACACCGCAGTTTGCTAACCAGAGGAGCAGCCCACCTGCATATGACAACTACGAATCAGATTCTGAGCTGGATATGCAGGATTTCCAGGGACAAAATTTAGAGCCTTATCCTCTATTCATTAAGCAAGAACATTGAAAGGAAATCAGTCATCCTAAGCAGCAGTTGGAAGAGCAGAGCTTTCACATGGTCCCTATTTTTTATGATTATGAATCTGATCCCTGGGAGAGTTATGAAGAGAGGGAATAGGACCAAAAGGGGGTGTTTTTTACAACCAGCACAGAGGTCACCAAGCAACAGTTTGAAGAGCATAACTTTCCCACGGGTCATGTTTATGACGATTTTGAATATGACCTGGGGGAAGAGCCAAGAGAAAAGGAGAAAGAACTAGAAGAGCAGCTGAGGGCACATATTATCTTCTGTCCGGATCCAGTCAACAAGAAGCCACCACCTGAGATCAGTGAGCCTATGTCAGTTTCCCACCCACCTGTGCTTAGCAAAGATATTCAGCCACACGTGAATAATTGTATAGAAGAGGAGGTTGTTTGTCACCTATTTTCTAGAGTTTGCCACTGGTCCTATGATCCTACAGAGGAATACATGGAGTTGTATTTCCTTCACAACTTGGAGCCGCTCTATTTCATGTCAACTTCAGCATGTGAAGAGGAGTTGAAGAGTTTAACCGTTCTGTTGTCACGGTTACACCATCTATTGATGATCATCGAAAGAAAGAAGGAGATTCTATTCAGGAAGTTGCTTGAATGGCTATGGTGGAAGTTTGCTTTCATCTAGCCCCCATGTAAAGAATTTTACTAGTCTAGGACTGTACATAAATAAGCTCTTTTGAGAATGTATGTTTATTTTTTCACTTTTACTTTTACTTTTCGGCCTATATTTTCAGCTGGGTGTTTCGCCATACTCCATAGCCCAACAGCAAGGCACTGGAACTGCAAAAGAGTCCTTAGAGCATCACAAGGACGACTCTATCCCCCATGGAGCCTAATGTTAGAAACAATTCTTGTCTTGGGCATAAGAGTATCCAGGTCTGCAGGCTGCACGAGAAGCGCCCAAGCATAGCACAGAAAAATGTCGTTTCAGGCTACCAATCAAGTGAGCGGGCGAAGTTATGTTGTCAGCGGCCAAGATCCATCTATAGAGCAGATTGACGGTCGGCGGGTAATCGCGGTTAGCAGAGTTTCACCAAGATTAGCGCAATGGATAGCGCTTATATCACCAAAATGATCCAGTCCATCCGATCAAGGAGGGGTACGTGGCACGCAATTAGGCTCTATCGCTACTTTGCCTATCGCAACTTTGAAGAACAAGGACCAGCCTCCTCCCAGCCGCGAGACGCAAAGTGTCGAAGGCATCCAGGACCTGGGCCCACAGTCTCGCTGAAATGATCCAGGTCATCCGATCAAGGAGGGGTACATGGCACGCGATTAGGCTCTATCGCCACTTCGCCTATCATGACTTTGAAGAACAAGGATCAGCCTCCTCCGAGCCGCGAGACGTGAAGTGTCAAAGGTGTCCAGGACCCGGGCCCATAGTCTCACTAAAATGATCCAGGCCGTCCGATCAAGGAGGGGTACGTGGCGCATGATTGGGCTATGTTGCCACTTCACCTATCGTGACTTTGAAGCACAAGGAGCAAACTCCTCCCATCCACGAAACACGATATGTCGAAGGCATCCGGGACTCGGGCCCACAGTATCGATGAAAGTGTTCTGGGCCGTCTGATCAAGGAGAGACACATGGCACATGATTGGGATATGTTTCCACCTCACCTTTCGTAACTTTGAAGCACAAGGAGTAGCCTCCTCCCGTCCAAAAAATGCGAGATGTCGAAGGCGCCTCTGGGTGCAGGCCCACGGTCATGGCATTGGGTTACATTAGTGGCGGTGCCAGAAGAAAGGGAGGCCAGCCTTCGAGTCGTAGAGAGAAGGTTCATGGTCTTCTCCTGAGCATATCGTCTCGGCCACTCCTTGGGGAAGCAGTAAATGAAAATCGAGCAGGTAGATGAAACCTCAGCTCGAGCCATAAATAGAAGGTATGGGAGGCCTAGAGAAATCATCCCGTGGTACCCTTGTGTGCAGGTCCCCCCTGCGAGAGCCATGCTGAGTTAAGGTGGCATCTCATGAAGGATTTCCATCCAAGTTTGACTGAAGGGATGCCATGCCTTGGAGGTCCGAGCACGCCTCTGTTGGGAGAATTTTTCTAAGTATATGTACTCAGTTTTTTGTATTTTTGAAGGCATCGATGGTAGAGCACAACTCCCAATTGTAAAGATTTAATCCAGCCTCTAGTTCTCTGGTTATAGAAGAACATTTGAGTCTTCTTATTTAATGGAAGCTAGCTCCTTCTTTTCCTCTTTTCCTCAGAATCTAAGATCTCAGGCATGGATGATCCAGTCGGGTGTTGCATTGCTATATTATTTAGGTTTGATATTATGAGTTCTGCAATCTTCTTAAGTTCATTTTTAAGTTTGTTCGGCTCTGAGAGGATCTCACAGACGAGACTTTTCTTCTTTTATGAAGACTGTTGGAAGACCAGATGTCCAGAGCAGACTTTGTTTCTCCTCTCTTTCCTCCAAATATGCACCACTATTATTAGTACTGGCTTAAGTTAGGTCAAGACCTCATGTGTCACTATTGTTCCAGCCCAGTTTTCTAAGTTATAACGATATTGTTCCAAGTTTACTTCCATCTGATCACCCCTTTATAAATGAAACGTGACATAAACTGATGGGTGTCAGGCTCTGCTCCTGCTGCAATCCAGGAGTGACTTCCAATGCCAACACCAGCCTCCTGCTGAAGATGTCCAACTTTGTGTTGATGTTGTTGATGCTAGCTTCGTGTTGAATATTTCCAGCTTCATGTTGATGTTGTTGTGATGCCAACCTCGTGCTGAGGATTTCCAACCTAGTGTTGATGTTGATGATGGTCCAGCCTTTGTGTTGTGATGTTGTTGTTGTTGATGTTGTATCAGCCTTGTGTTGTTATTGATGGTGATGATGTATTAGAGTTATACTAATCCATGTTGATGCATATGATGATGATGCCACTTCATCTTCTTGTCGAAGATGATGATGATGATGTTATTTTAGTGTTGGCCCTTGGTCATGTATTCAGGAAGAAAGCGAAGGTTAAGGAAGAAGAAAGATAAAGTATGAAGTGCGCATAAGGAGTTGAAACTGAGGAAGGGTCGAAGTGGTTAAAGCAGCATAAAAGAAGGAACGAAGTAAAGGAAAGCAAGTTGTTGAAGGAGAATATTAAGGAAGACAAAGCAGCAAAGAAGATAGATCGTGGACAAGTCAGCAAGTGGAAGAAGACACTAATGGGTGCTTTGGAGCACCTCATGGAGAAGAAGGAAGAACAGGTCGGTGAAGTCCTGAAAATGAGGGTTATGTGGACCTAGGGTTTTGGCAATGTGGATCTAGGGTTTTGGCACCTAGGCTTCAATATAGGGTTTTCTAAAGAGCCATGGGATGTATAAATAGAGGTCTAGAAGAGTTGAGATGAGAGGTGTGATAGTGGTGGTGAGATGTAAGAGTGTTATGTATTAAGGTATTCTTGTATTTTGGGTCTTCATTTGGGTACGAAGATCTAATCTACAGTTGGGTGCGCAGGGATAGGGAATAAAGAGGAAGAGAGAGAAGGATCTATAGTTGAGTGCACAGATAGAATTGTATATTTTCATCTATTCTATCAATAAACATAGTTACATGGGCGTATCCCTAGGGAGAGGGTGAACCACGTAAAATATTGTATTTATATGTGGTTGATGCTTTGTTATTTGCTATCTTGTATAATTTTATTGCACTGTTATTTTTCCTGTTGAAGATAAGAAGACCTAAATAACTTCACAAGGTTAAGCATAATATTGTTAAGAATCTCTAGTTTATTTTGCATTGTTGTTTTGGAATCATCTTGCATTTCCTCTGGTTGTAGACACTTGTATCCTCCAACCCCCTTATTGCTACTTCGACTGAGACTTCATCTGCTTTGCAGGTGTTTTTGTAAGGGTTAGTAGTTAGGATTTGTTGGTGCACTATTAGAGTTAAACCCTGGGTCTACCCCTGTGCCAACAAATGGTTCTGTTGCCAAGACCGGGATCTTATTGAGGGAATGTAAAGGTGGTTTCCATTGAATACAGAAATTTAGAAGTGGATAGAAGAACAAGAAAGGGACTTCGTCATAGCTCAGAACAAGAACCCTAGCATTAGTACAAAAGACCGGTTGGAAAGTTACATCTTTATTGATGTGCACAAGATTTTCTTTGCATAATTTCATCAGGAGTTGTACGAGTGGTTAGCCAAATTAGCAGACACTCAGTTTGAAATCATATCTAGACCACCTGTGGTTTAGACATCGGCATTGATTAAGAAAGTTAATAAAGTTGGTAACATTGTGTCTAGGGCAGTAGATCTCTGGTTTGACAGCACTATTGGAGGGTACATTACTGAATTTTCTATTGACAAAGTGGAATCATATAGTCAAGTAGAGAGGTATTTCTTCAAGGGATCTAGAGGAAAGTTTCTACACTTTTTGAAGTTAAAGATTAAGATGTTATTGCATGAGAAGAATATCTTGAAGATACAGTAATCAGTTGGATTTTAAAGCTAATTTTCAAGAATTCGAACAGTGACAATGACATAGAGGTTGGACACATGTGCAGTGGGAGATCATTCAGAAAGATTACTCTTGCGAACCTATTTAAGCATAGTTACGGGCCATTAGAACAAGACGAAGGATTCTACAATGGAGAACAAGCAGAGCAATCAAACGAAGAGTATTCAGAGTTCGCAAGGGCAAAGGAAGTAGAAGTAGAGACTGAAGAACCTCGTCGAGAAGATCCAAGAACTTCAGGTATTGAGCCTACTATTGAAGTAAGTATTGCTACTCCTCCTGTTATTTTAGCAGCATCAAGTAACCAAAGTAACCAAAGTAATCAGAGCACTCAGATTACTATCACAAGCAGTTTAGTACAGACTTAGTCGAGAAACCTAGCAAAATCAATGGCAAATGAAATGAGGTTACCTATTTTCAAAGGAGATGGATCTAAGGATCTTGACCAGCACCAGTTCTTATGCGAATCTGTATGGATCATTAAGCAATTCATCGATGAAGTTGTTAAGAGAGATCAGTTTAGTACTACTTTGAGGGATTGTGCACTGAGCTAGTATATGAATTTTGTTAAAGCATATGTACAGCTTAAAGCGTTGAATGAAATTAAGACTGCATTGAGTGCATAATTTAAGAATCCTAAGTCAGAGTCGGAGTCCATTACAGAGTTCAAAAAAATCAAGTAGAAGGTGATTGAACCTATTTGGGAATTTGATCAGAGGTTTAAGACCTTGACAAGTCGTTTAAGTTTTCAAATTCTAGACCAACAACATAAGGAATGGTTCATCGCTTCCCTCCTGCCACACATTAGAGTTCCTCTAATGAAACAAAAGGTCGCTTCACAAGCGGAGGAATTAGAGATCGCCATGAAAATAGAAGCAAACCCCTGTAGGAGAATCCATTCCAGGTATGAGTCAGATTTTGAATCAATTAACTAGTTTATCTTTACAGATTGAAGACATGAAGAAAGACAAGGGAAAAGAGAAAAGAGAAGACATATGGTGTATCAGATGTAAAGAAGAGGGACATGACAAAGAGCCTTGTCCTTTATTTAGTGAGTACTTAGCCTCTGGAGCTCCTAACCCTTTGAAGCAGGGTACTTTACCATGGTGTGAGGTATGTAGAACTAGACATCACCCTGGTGAATGTTATTATATGCAGAAATATGTCCAGACACCCACCAATATTTATTGTACATTATGTAAATCTGTGGGGCATGATGAGAGGGATTGTAGGGCTTATGACCTCATGCATGAAAGATCAAGGGATGCATATAGAATTCAAGGAGAATTACAGCTAGAAGGGAATGTTGTGCAGTTCAATTCCCCAGGAAGAGGAATCTTCACCCCTCACAGTGGGTTCAGAGGAAGAGGAAAAGGAGGAGGCATGGGTCGAGGTTGAGGTCAGATTATTTTCTATAAGTGCACCCAGCCAGGTCATTTGTCAAGGGATTGTCAGAACCCTTATACTACTTGTAGCTATTGTAATTCATTTGACCATGTCATTGAAGATTGTTCGGTATTGTTAGCTAAAGTTTAGGAAAGACAAGGTGGAAACCAACAAGTCTAGAAAATAATAGCTAAACCTCGCGATCAGGAACCCAAATTCGTTATTATTACTAGGGGAGGCATTGTCACAAGAGAATATAGGGTGACTCCAGAAAAGACTACAGATGGATCAGGGATCAGAAGAGCTTCATAGAAGGCGTCATTGTTTGATCCAAGGAAAGAAAATCATACTTTTGAAGAAGCAAGAAGAGAATTTGTAGCTGAACATGTTTCTTCATCTAGGGCACAATCAAAAGTAAGGGAATGTGAAATGCCTCCATAATTTGATCAGTCTACCCCACCTAGACAAGTAAAATAGGTAAGCAAGCTTGTGGACTTTTTGTATACTTGTATTGATTTGATTAAATATGAAAGAGTTGTGCAGGAACTACAACACCTGATAAGACAATATGAAATTGGAAGAGTAGATCCTCTGTTGAGTAGAGTTGTGAATCAAGTATCTAGAAAAAGGATGATAAGCAAGGAACTGCACCTTAGTGCTCAGATTGGAAAATACGACATGGACTATGTGGTCCTCAACCTGGGATCAGAAGTAAATGTTATGATGAAGCAGACTTGGGTATTGATGGGAAAACCTAAATTGATTTACTCTCCTATTAGGCTCAGGATGGCTAATCAGCAGGAGGTGATCCCCTTTGGAAGACTAGATCATGTCCATGTGGACATCGATGGAGTGAGGACATTTGCAGACTTTGAAGTGATCAAGATTGTTGATGACAGTTGTCCATATCCCATGTTATTGGGTATTGATTCATCTTTCAACAATTTGACTGTTATTGATATGAAAAAGAGAAGAATAACATTTGAAGGTGATGCACTTAGGGTCATTGCACCTCTTGATCTAGATGAAGGTCGTAGATACACAGAACCTATAAGAGAAGAAGACCACACCTCTGAGCTAGATAACATCTATAAATTGACAGCAGGACAACAGGATTATATTAATCCTACAACAGATGGAAATCTAAGTTAGCAAAGTGAAAGTGCATGCTCATCGGATTCAGAAGAAGCATTAGAAAATTGGCAGAACATAATGTATGAAGTCTCTACGCGGAGGTGTGCCAAATTGACTAAGGCAGTTCATTGGATTGGAACAAAAGTAAGTAATCTTCTTACATTTGGTGTCTTGAATAATTTAGAGACATTTCTATTTGAATTTGAAGGAATTGTACCAGTACAATAGAGGTTGTTGGCACTAGATGAATCCTTGAAAGAAATGTTAGCTAGATGGTGGGGAACACACAAGAAGAACATCGTGGAGTGGGTACAATGTCACACCTTGTTGACAGTGCACTTTTCAGACCAAGTTGGAGGTTGCAAAGTTCAATACACAGGTCATAGTTGTCCTAAGGACCATGTGTGAAGTTGTGAGGAAGTCTAGAGCAGCATTCCTAAATAACAGTGGGTACATAAGTTCATTAACACCTTAGATACTATGCCTATCAACTGGTATCTTCAAGAAGAATTGCGCTTAATCACTATAGATTGGTATGGTATGACCCATAACTTTATAGCTACATTCCTATTTGAAAGTCAACACCCCATAGTAGATCAAGATTTAGAAATTGTAAGACAGAAGGTCTTTGAGGAGGCACCTAACCCCCCTATTGAAAAAGAAGAAGATGGATGGATTGCGCCTCTTCAGCGGTTACAGGGTTGATATAATATTAATGTTGATGAGGATGATGACCCTAGGAATGTGAACATTTCAGAAACTAAAGGAAAAAGAGATACAGAAGGGCCAAGGATTGAATTACCTTTTTTGGGGCAGCCTATTAAAATTAAGAAGGTTAATATTGGAACAGAGCAAGCACCTAAGTTGGAAAATGTTGGAGACTATTGGGATGATGCTACTATTGGTAAGATTACAGAACTATTGCATGAGTATCAGAACTTGTTTCCAACCAAGTTCACAGACATGAAGGGAATTAAAGGTCCCATGGGAGAAATGAAGATTTCTTTGAAAGCATATGCAAGGCCCGTCAAGCAGAGGCCTTACCGACTTGTAACACCCCAGGTTTTTGAACCCCCATGTTAAATAATGTATTTTTATAATGTTGAGAGGCCAGAGTACCCAAAAAATTATTGAAGGGCCAGTATGCCCAAGAAATGTAATTTTTTTATCATTAATAATAATAAACACATCGTTGGTTGCTAGACGGACAAGGACTAGAGTTATAGGGGGCTATGATTCCACAAGAGAGGGAGCTTGAGAGACTAAGTGTTATTTATATTTTGTTATTACCCTTTTTTTCTAAGGGAGGGGATCGATTACGTGAACTTCTTGGGGAAGGCTAGGAGGTTCTTGTTTTCCCCATGAGGTTACTTAAACCTGCCTATGGTCTGATGGGGGGTTCGACTAATGACTTGTGTGTTGTTTTCTCGTTCACTCGCCCATTCTTTCCTCACACACTCCCATGCACTCCCTGATCCATTCATAGACCCATTCTTACCTGCGTCTTGGCTTGGAAAAGGAAATGGAGATGTTGAAGAACTTAGCCATGGGATAGTTGGTTTTAGTGGTCGCTGGTGTGATCCAGCTATGACCTGGGACCTGCATGTCTGAAATGCATTGGTGTGTGCTCTGTTTTTCTCACAAATTTGAGTCCTAAGAGTTCCAGCATTGAGATTTTGGACCAGTTGTGCTGGAATCCCTAGCAGGAAGGAGAAGGACTGCATGAGGGACTATGTGGCAGAGAAGGGTGGAGGTCCAATCTCTCATGTGACACAGGCTAGGTAGAAGAGAGCTGGGTACTTGGATTGTTGTGGGTGTCGGGAAACCTGTGAGAGATTGAGAGCTAACTGGTTTAGGAACCCAATTACACTCTGGAACCGTCCTTATGGATTCATAGCCCTGGCTCAAGGGTGACACTACTGTTGAGATTTGGAGTGGTGGTGTCTACGGTTAGGTGGAACGTCCTTAGTCTACAACCAATCAGTGTCATCTTTCATAAAGATAAGTTCTCTCTATCGGGATATTTCTATCTGTGCATGAATGAATTCCGTTGTGTAATTTAATTATCATTTACATGTATATGAATGTATTTCCGTTGCGTATATTTAATTATCGTTTAACATAACCTTTAGATCATGCATGCTTGTTGGATATTGTTGTGCATGTCATTAAATCTGTTATATTATGCATCCTTAATAAATAAATAAGGTCAGCATGAGAAAGAAGTCCAAGGGCGGGCTTGCAGGTAGTGTACCCGGCCTGCGGGTGGCTAGGTATGTTACAAATTGGTATCAGAGCTTCTGGTTGAAACATCGGGCTGGTATGGGCCAGGTTTGTTGGTCATAATCTCATGGTCGAGATCGAACTCTAAGCGTGAAGTTGAAAATCTCAGGAGGAATGGTGTTGCAGATGCTACGCAGGAGATAGAATTTCATAGAACCTTTGTGAGGGTTCAAAGGATCGTGACCATTCCTTTTTAATTCCAGAATGATCGCCACGGTAGGATCAGGGAGACCCAAGATCGTTGGATCGGAGGACAGGTAAACAAGGGTCATTCAATGAAAAGGAAGCAAGGTTAAGGTCATGATCGTCGGATCCCATTGAAGAGAGAGATCAATGGCCAACAGGCATTGCGGGGAACCAAGTTGCACGAGAGATAATTTCCCAAGGCAGTCCCACAATCCAAACCATGGTTTCCCTGGGGGTTACATGTCAGCATCAGGAGAATTGTGGAGTGAAAAGAGGGTTAATCAAAATCGTCGATGCATGCCCCCGCAAATTGAAAGACATGCAATGATGTGACAGGTAGGGCTCGAACATCGAAACTATGAATAGTCGAAGTAGTTGGGGACTGTCGATCCATAAGAGGACACACGTCAACCGAGCATGTGCTTCAGGTGAAAGCACTCCAGGAAAGAGTGAGCGGGGAGAAGTTGAGATTTAAAACTCCTGAAGCCCGGAGATTCGGAGACCCGAAGTAAACGTCGATTGTCGGATCATTCGAAGTAGATCCTGACCGACAATCGCCAAGAGGTTACGTGTCAGCAGATTTGTAACTATCGAGGAATCCATTTGAGAGATTTCCAGTTTAGGTTTGAGACTCACGAAGCCTAGAGAGCTGGAGAGATAGAGAAAACCTCAACCGTCTGATCATCTGAGAAGATCTCAACCATTGATCTTCCAAGAACCACGCGTCACCATATCCATGACTTCAGATAAAAACCAATGGGGCCAAATATGTTTGAAATTTGATATTTCTGTAGTCTGGAGTCTCGAAAGAATCATGTTCGTCGATACGTAGGGGACACGTGTCAGAATATCGTGAACTTCGGATAAAAATATTTTCAAGGAAAAAGGTTGAAGTTTGAGATCTCCAAAGTCCAGAGCCCTGAAGAAATCATAGTCGTCAGATTGAGTAGGACACATGGAGCAAATCCGTGGACTCTGGGTGAAGATCTGAGGTGAATATTGGTCATTCGATCTAGGAGGACACGTGGCGACAGATTGGCCAGTTCGGGAATGTGGAGTTCGGGAGAATTGGAAGTGTGCTAGTTTGAAAACTCCCAAAGCCCCGAAGCCCGAAGAGTCGAAGTGATGAGGCACGATGACGTCACCTAGGATGATGTGGACACATGGTATGTGTGCCATGTGTCAGTAAGTTTTGGGCATTTGGAACATTCAAAATTCGATTAGAACGTGACATGTGTCACTCGCCTAATTGGGCCACGTGTCCGCTTCTAGCATTTTTCCACTTGGAGACAGATCATGCAGTCCGGAAGACCGGGCACTCCCGAAGGGAAAGATGTGATAGGTTGCATTGGGTCGAAAACTCTCGAAGGTCAGAGTATATATGGACCGTCGATTCCAGAGGACACGCATTAAGGGATCGTCGACTGCGGGTAAAAGCACTCCGGGAGAAAGGGCAGGAGGGAAGTTTGAAACTTCTGAAGCCCGAAATGCCGAAACGATTCACAGTCACTCATATGTGGGAGGACACATGTCGGAATATCAGGAACTCTAGGTAAAGGTGTTCCGGGAGGAGGCAAGTGAGAAAATTTGAAACTCCCAAAGAACGAAGTCCCGAAGAAGATCTCGATCGTTGATCACGAAAGAGGACGATGACCATTGATCTGGTCCTGGATAAAAGCTAAGAAGTCTGAAATCTCTAGACAAGTGTTTTTTCAGCTAAGCATAGGGTCATGGCCTTGGTCATATGCAGGTTGAGAGCTAAGGAAGGAAGGCTAAGGGTCAAATTGGTAGTCTCCAAGACAAAAAAGTGCTAAGGGAGGATTTAGCTGTGATTTCTAGTCGTGGTCACCTGGGAGGTGGTTTGAAGGAAGTGTCTGCATAGGGTGAACTATGTGTCAACTAGGGATAACAGGACACTATTATTTTTGAATAATGGGGATATGATCTCCATAAACAAGAAAGAGACTTGTAGCGTGATTTGGAAAATTTTGTCTATCATACGCATAATTCTAACAAAATGGTCGCTTGCACATTTTGCATAATTAAGAGGCTTAAGCGCATCATACCAAGATGCGTATTGAGGAAATGGAAGAAGATGAGGGAGCCTCCAGTCATGAAAAGGAGGATGAAGGCCAGAATACTAGAATTGGTAATGCAGAGACAGAGTCCAATGGACACAAGAAAAAAGGAGATCGGGAAACACTAATAAAAACGGTAAGAAGCCTGAAGATGGAAGTGCAGAGCTACAAAGTAGTCAACGAGAGACTGATGAGAGAGAAAATTCAAATAAATTCTCGAGTGTTGCAGAGCTTAAATCAGTTGTAGAGGCAAACGAAGAAGGAATCGAACTCAAGACAAGAGGAAGAAGGAATGTGTCATGAAAGAGGAGATGTTCATGGAAGAGATGGTTATTCCAGAAGTGCTAGCAGAGCTCATGGACACCACTCACCTCCTTACTTAGGAAGAAATCTTTATGCATCAGATGATCCTGTAAGCAACCCAAAAGTGTCTCCTGTCAAACACCAGAGAAGGAAACAAGAGATAGATAGTTTTCAAGGAGAGTTGAGGAAGCTCAAGCCACCTTCCTTCGATGGTGAAAGAGAAAGGGAAGATGATGTTGAAGGATGGTTACTTGGGCTCCGGAGATATTTCTAGTTGCATAACTATTCATCAAACCTAGAATCTAGGATTGCCACCTACCATTTACATGGGAAATATGCAGTGTGGTGGGACCAACTGAAGAAAGTGGAACATGTTAATGAAAGTAGGATCACTTGGAAACGGTTCAAGAAGTACTTCCAGAAGGAGTACCTCTCAGAGCATTTCTATGAAAAGAAAATGCAGGAGTTCTTTGAAATCAGGTTGGGAAGAATGACTATGGAAGAATACGTGAAGATGTTCTTGGGATTGTTAAAGTATGTCAGGTTCATTGGTGATGAGAAAGTGAAAATATAGATATTTCTAAGTGGATTTCTAGCCTTCTATAAGGAAAATATCAAGTATGATGAACCCAATACCTTAACTGAGGCCATCAGGAAGGATAAATACATGTATGAGCAAGTCCAGGGAAGAGAATCCCTGCAAAAATCTTAGAAGGACAAGAATAATGTGAAGTCTGATCAGAGGAGGAAAGGATTCAAACCTCCCTTCAATAGGAATGAGCCTAATAGAAATCATCAATATTAGTATGCTAAGGAGGATTTTAAGAAGGAAGAATCCTTGGGAAAAAGGGGAATACCACCAATCCAATGTTGGGGATGCAAGGAAGATCACATGTACAAGGATTGCCCACACAAAAAGGACAGGGTGAAGACTGTGCACAACATCCAAGAGGCTACAACAGTCGAAGATATGGGGATAATCTATGCAACTTTAAATGATCAACAAGCAGAGTACCAATCCAATATGATCGAGGTGGAAGGTAAGATCGCAATCAGCCTGTTGCTATTTTGATTGATTCAGGAGCAAGCCATTGTTACATTGACCCTAATATAGTGGATAGATTACATTTGGAGAAAATTAAACTTGGAAAAACAATTTTGGTTCAGTTAGCCACTGGAACCAAAAGAAGGATCCATGATATGGTCAGAAGTTGTTCCATAAGTCTTAATGGCGTGAATACTAGTACTGATCTAAATATCATACCATTGGGGTCTTATGATATTTTGATTGGAATGGATTGGTTGGACAAGCATCATGTTGTCCTATATTGTCATAACAAGACATTTGCATGTCTTGATGGAAATGGAAAACAGAGCACTGTGAAAGGATTTCCAAGACCCATCTCTATAAGGGAGATTTTGACCTTACAGTTGAAAAGGTGTTTTAGAAAAGGATGTCAAATGTATGCAGCCCATGTGGAGGAGCCAGTTGATACAAAGGGGCCAAGCCTTGAATATTTCTCGGTGCTACATGAATTTGAAGATTTATTCCAAGAAATACCCGGGTTGCCACCAAGAAGGGAGATAGATTTCTCAATTGATTTAGTGCCAGGAGTTGCCCCGGTGTCAAAAACACCTTACAGAATGAGCACACCAGAGCTAAAATAATTACAAATGCAGTTGGAGGAATTTTTGAAGAAAGGGTACAACCATCCAAGTGTTTCACCTTGGGGAGCACCAGTACTTTTTGTCAAAAAGAAGGATGGAACCTTGAGGATGTGTATTGACTTCTGACAGTTGAACAAGTACACTATAAAGAACAAGTATCTGCTACCCCAAATTTATGACCTCTTTGATCAGCTAAGAGGAGCAAAGATATTTTCAAATATTGGCCTAAGGGAAGGATACAATCAGGTAATAATCAAGGAAGAAGACAGTCATAAGACAACCTTTAGGACCAGGTATGGGCATTATGAATTTGTAGTGGTGCCTTTTGGACTGACCGATGCACCAGCTGTCTTCATGTGCTTAATGAATGGCATATTCAGAAATTATTTGGACAAGTTTGTCATAGTATTCCTAGATGACATACTTATCTATTCTAAATATGAAGAGGAGCATGAACATCACTTGAGATTGGTATTGCAAGTACTAAGAGAACATTAGTTGTATGCCAATTTGAGTAAGTGTTCCTTTTACCAAAAGCATATCCATTACTTGGGACACATTATTTCAGAGCAAGGCATAGCAGTGGATCCAGAGAAGATCGAAGCCATTAGAGGATGGCCAACACCCAAAAATGTGTCAGACGTCAGATATTTTATGGCATTAGTTGGCTACTACATAAGGTTCATAGTAGGGTTCTCTAAGATTGCTCACCCCATCATCTCTTTGCAAAAGAAGGGAACTAAATTTGAATGGACACTCAAGTGTGAAAAGAATTTCAATCTATTGAAGGAATTACTTACTAGTGCACTTGTGTTAAAGATTGTTGACCCAAATGAAAGTTTTGTGGTATGTATAGACACTTGTAAGGAAGGACTTGGGGGAGTCCTCACGCAGAATGGACATGTCATTGGATACGAGTCCAGAAAGATTAAGGAAAATGAGAGGAATTATGCCATGTGCAACTTGGAACTTGCTTCCATTGTTCACTACTTGAGGATGTGGAGGCATTATCTCATGGGGAAGAAATTTGAATTAAGGACAGACCACATTGGTCTTAAGTATCTTTTTGAACATCTGACCTTGAATGCCAGGCAAATACGATGGCTAGAATTTTTAAGAGAATATGACTTCAATATCAAGCATATCAAAGGAAAGGAGAATACAGTTGTCAATGCACTTAGTAAGAGAGTGCATCTCATGCATGCTACTACTGTCAGTATGCATCAGTCAAACTTGAAGAGAAGAAATTTAGATGGTCTTGTTACAGATCATCATTACCTATAGGTAAAGGAAAACTTACAACAAGGAGATGTATAGCAGAAAATAAAGGAGTATGAGATAAAGGAAGATGGATTACTCATGCATAAAAATAGAATCTATATTCCTAGTTCTGGAGAACTGAGGAATTTGGTACTAAAGGAAATACATGATGTTCCTTATGTTGGACATCCCGGTTACTAGAAAACAATTACAGCAGTAAGAAGCCAGTTCTTTTGTCCGTGAATGAAGAAGGATGTTGTTGATTACATCGCTTGATGTATGGAATGTCAAAAGGTGAAGGCTGAGCATAGGGACCTAGCGGGTTTGTTGCATCCCTTGCCAATTCCAGAGAATAAATGGAAAGTGATCACCATGGATTTCATCACAGGATTACCCAGAATGAATAAGAAACACGATTCAATCATGGTGGTGGTTGAAAAATTAACAAAGGATGCTCATTTTGTGCCTGTGAAGACAATGCATATAGCAACTAATATTGCAGAAATTTTCATTAAGGAAATTGCTAAGTTGCATGGGATACCTAGGACAATTGTCTCGAACAGAAACACGAAGTTTACCTCCAATTTCTAGAGGGGGTTGTTTAAAGGATTTGGCACAAATCTAAACTTTAACACATCATATCATCCCCAAACAGATGGGAAAATAGAGAGGGTCAATCAAATAATTGAAGACATGTTGAGAATAAATGTGGTGGATACGCCATCTAAGTGGGAAGATTACTTACACTTGGTTGAGTTTGCATATAACAATGGGTATCAAGCTTCATTGAAAATGAGCCCATTTGAAGCCTTGTATGGTAGGAAATGCAATACTCCAATGAGCTGGGACAACCCCGCAAACAAAGTGGTACTTGGGCCAGAGTTGCTCAAGGACATGGAAGACCAGGTGGTCAAGATTAAGCAGAATTTAAAGGTAGCTCAGGATAGACATAAATTTTATGCAGACAAGAACAGGACAGTTAGAGAATTTAAAGTAGGGGAGCATGTACTTTTGAAAGTGAAGTCCAAGAAAATCTCTTTGAAATTGGGTATTTGTACAAAGCTGGCAACCAGATTTTGTGGTCCATTCGAAATATTGTACAGAATAGGGTCGGTTGCATAATTGCTTGCATTGCCTGCTTCCATGAATGTGCATAATGTATTTCATGTGTCTTTACTAAATAAATATGTACATGATCCTAACCATGTTATTGATTGGCATCTAATTCAGGTAGAAACGGAGGGAGACTTTCAGGTTCAGTCGGTGCGGGTATTGG
Organism: Picea engelmannii; assembly: GCA_009831015.1. NCBI lineage: Eukaryota > Viridiplantae > Streptophyta > Pinopsida > Pinales > Pinaceae > Picea > Picea engelmannii. The sequence goes on along the minus strand of ML805399.1, from coordinate 166,552 downwards.
ACAGAAAAGTCAAAATGCTCTGGAATCGAGTTATAGAACTGGTAAAAGTTCAGTGGACCTGCTACGGTCCTGAAGATGCTACCTAGGAGCATGAAGATGCCATGCAGGCAAAGTGCTCACATCTTTTTGAATAAATTTGAGATTTTGATCTATGTTTTGTATATGCACTGAGGACAGTGCCAAAATAAGGGGGAGGGGATGTAACACCCCAAGTTTTTGAACCCCGATTTTAAATAATGTATTGTTACAATGCTAAGAGGCCAGAGTGCCCAAACAATTATTGAAGGGCCAGTATGCCCAAGAAATGTAATGTTTTGATCATTAATAATAATAAACACATCGTTGGCTACTAGACGGACAAGGACTAGAGTTATAGGGGGCTATGATTCTGCAAGAGAGGGAGCCTGAGGGACTAAGTGTTATTCCTATTTTCTTATTACCCTTTTTGTCTAAGGGAGGGGATCGGTTACATGAAATTCTTGGGGAAGGCTAGGAGGTTCTTGTTTTCCCCACGAGGTTACTTAAACCCGCCTCTAGTCTAATGGGGGGGTTCGACTAATGACTTGTGTATTGTTTTCCCATTCACTCACCCATTATTTCCTCATGCACTCCCATGCACTCCCTGACCCATTCATCGACCCATCCTCACCTGTGTCTTGGCTTGGAAAAGGAAATAGAGATGCTAAAGAACTTAGCCACGTGATAGTTGGTTGTAGTGGTCGTTGGTGTGATCCAGCCATGACCTGGGGCTTGCATGTCTGAAATGCATTGGTCTGTGCCCTGTTTTTCTCACAACTGCGATTCCTGAGAGTTCCAGCATTGAGATTTTAGACCAGTTGTGCTGGAAGCCCTAGAAGGAAGGAGAAGGACTACCTGAGGCATTGCGTGATAGAGAAGGGTGGAGGTCCATTCTCTCAGGTGGCACAAGCTGGGTAGAAGAGAGTTGGGTACTTGGATTGTTGTGGGTGTCGGGAAACCTGTGAGAGCTTGAGAGCTGACTGGTTTGGGAACCCAATTACACTTTGGAACCGTCCTTGTGGATTCATAGCCCTGGCTTGGGAGTGACACTGCTGTTAAGATTTGGAGAGGTGGTGTCTACGGTTGGGTGGAACGTCCTTGGTCTGCAGCCAGTCGGTGTCACATTTCATAAATATAAGTGCTCTCTGTCACGATATTGCTATTTGTGTATGAATGAATTCCGTTGTGTAATTTAACTATCATTTACATGTATATGAATGTATTTCCACTGCGTATATTTAACTATCATTTAACATAATCTTTAGATCATGCATGCTTGCTGGATATTATTGTGCATGTCGTTAAATCTGTTATCTTATGCATCCTTAATAAATAAAGAAGGTCAGCATGAGAAAGAAGTCCAAGGGCGGTCTTGTAGGTAACGTACCTGGCCTGTGCGTGGTTGGGTATGTTACACAACTGAATCCCAAGTACAACTAGAAAGTTAAGGCTGAATTAGATAGAATGTTGGAACCAGGAATTATAGAACCAGTTGAATAATCTGAATGGATCAGACCTATGGTGGTCCAAGATAAGAAGACAGGAGAAATCAGAATCTATGTAGATCTAAGAAAATTGAATGACGCATGTTTACATGATCCATTTCCTACACCTTATACTGATGAAGTTATAGATAATGTAGGAGGACAGGAAGTTTATTCATTCACAGATGGATTTTCAAGCTATCACCAGATCATAATTTCTACGGAGGACAGACATAAGACTACATTTGCAACAGAATGGGGTTCTTTTTAGTACACTGTGATGCCTTTTGGTTTGAAGAATGCACCAGCCATCTTTTCCAGGGTGGTGGTCAAAGCATTTAAGGAATTTTTACATAAGTTTTTGGAGGCATACTTTGATAATTGGATCGTTTTTAGTCTATTGAAAGATCATATTGAATGTTTGATATTAATGTTGGATAAGTGTAGGCAATGTCAGATTGCCCTGAAATTGAAGAAGTGTATTTTATTTTCACCTTTTGGATTGTTGTTAGGACACATTGTGTGTAAGCAGGGGTTGTTGGTAGATCCTTCCAAGATTGTTATCATTGTTGATCTACCTCCTCCTACTTCGATTAGACAGTTTCGCACTGCATTGGGACACACTGGATATTACAGAAATTTTATTAAGGGTTACGCACAGATAACAACACCTATGGAGAAGTTATTAAAGAAGGATAGTAAGTTTCAGTGGACAAGGGAATGCCAGCAGAGCTTCGACACATTAAAGCGGAAAATAGTCACTGCCCCTATTTTGGTTTTTCCAGATTGGAGTAAGGAATTCCATGTTCATGTCGATGCTTCATCCATTGCATTAGGAGAATTTTTAGCACAACCAGGTGCAGGATATATTGACCACCCTATAGCCTTTGCTAGCAGGAAGCTTTCTACATTTGAAATGAATTATACTACCACTAAAAGAGAAGGCTTAGCTAAGGTATATGCACTGCAGAAGTTTAGACACTACTTGTTGGAAGGACATTTTAAGATGTTTACTGATCATTCTACATTGAAGTACTTAGTCAACAAGCCAGTGTTGGGGGGGAGAATATGCAGATGGCTATTATTATTCCAGGAGTATGAATTTGAGATTGTGGTCAAGCCACGAAGAATGAATAAGGGACCTGACCACTTATCCAGGTTAGAACATGGAGAGGAACCTACCAGTTTGGATAATACACTACCAGATGCACAGTTGTTGGCCATCAAGAAAGTCTATGCTCACTTCACCAAGATAGTCCAATTCCTATCCACAGGAATGGCACCTTGCGAGTACACATTTATTCAGAAGAAATAGTTGGCGGTCCGCGCTGTAGATTTTCAACTTATAACTGGACAGTTATATAAGATGGGACCAGATGAGATATTAAGAAGATGTGTTATGGAATCAAAAAGACTATTGATTCTTGCAGAAGCACATGAAGGCATCGCAGGAGAGCATTATGCAAGGAAAGAAATAGCGCAAAAGGTTCTCAGAGCTGGCCTCTGGTGACCCACTTTACATAAGGATGCTAAGGAATACTATAGAGCCTGCAATGTATGTCAAAGAGTAGGGAATCCTTCTAGAAGGGAAAAGATGTATTTATCACCTCAATTAACTTTACAGGCATTTGAGAAATGGGCTATTGACTTTGTGGGACCTATCAACCCACCAGGGAAGCTCGATATATCATCACTTCTACAAAGTATTTGACCCAATGGGCAGAAGCAAGAGCAGTTAAAGACTGTAGTGAAGCTACAGCTACGCGGTTCATCTTTGAGGATATCATAACCATATTTGGATGCTCGAAGATCCTTATGAGTGATCAAGGCACACACTTCATTAACAAAACTATTGAATCCTTGACTCAGGAGTTCGAAGTTCACCATCAGAAGAACACACCATATCACCCACAGGCGAATGGTATAGTCGAAGCTTTCAATAAGATTTTGGAGACAGCACTGACTAAGATTTGTAGAGTTAACAGAGATGATTGGGATTTGATAATTCTAGCATTGTTATGGGCTTATCGAACCACTTGCAAAAATTTAACAATGCAGACTCCCTTCAAGTTAGTTTATGTCCTGGAAGCAACGGTACCTATGGAATATTTGGTTCCTATTTTAAGAATTGCAGCATTTACAAGTATGGATAACACTGGCGTTGTTCAAGACAGGCTCGCGCAGTTGATGGAACTAGAGGAAGACACGTTCATTGTAGGATTTCATCAGCAGGTACAAAAGGAATGAGAAAAGGCTTACCATGACAGACATATCAAGAAGAAAGCATTTAAATAAGGATATTTGGTACTTTTATATGATAGCAAGTTCATGAAACATCCAGGAAAGTTTAGGACACATTGGCTTGGGCCATTCGAGGTTGTTTATGTTACAGAAGGTGGAGCTATGTAGTTGAAGACTCTTAATGGAGAATGGAAGGATGGTTTAGTAAATGGGAGTCGGTTGAAGTTGTATTGTGACAACCACCCGCCTCACATCTCTCAGTAGAAGAAAAGGAAGAAGGGTCTAGGTACCAGGTGTAGTTGAAACTGGGTACCAGACATAGAAAAGACAGTTTTCACACGATATGGAGGGACAGAGCAGAAACCACAGGCTTCTCCATGCAATCTGCAGTCAAAGTAATATAGAGGGCTCAACCCTGTAGTGACTCGGGACGAGTCACATGTGAGTGTTGGGGGCTTGTTGGCCCTTGGTCATGTATTAAGGAAGAAAGAGAAGATTAAGGAAGAAGAAAGACAAAGTATGAAGTGCATGGAAGGCACACAAACTGAGGAAGGGTCGAAGTGGTTAAAGAAGCATAAAAGAAGGAACGAAGTAAAGGAAAGAAATGAGTTGAAGGATAATATCAAGGAAGACAAAGTAGCAAAGAAGATAGATCGTGGACAAGTTAGCAAGCGGAAGAAGACACTAATGGGTGCTTTGGAGCACCTCGCGGAGAAGAAGGAAGAATAGGTCGGCGAAGTCCTTAAAATGAGGGTTATGTAGACCTAGGGTTTTGGCAATGTGGATCTAGGGTTTTGGCACCTAGGCTTCGGTCTAGGGTTTTCTAAAGAGCCATGGAATGTATAAATAGAGGTCTAGAAGAGTTTAGATGAGAGGTGTGATAGTGGTGGTGAGATGTAAGAGTGTTATTTTTTAGGGTATTCTTGTATTTTGGGTCTTCAGCTAGGTGCGAAGATCTACTCTGCAGTTGGGTGCGCAGGGATAGGGAATAAAGAGGAAGAGAGAGAAGGATCTGCAGCTGAGTGATCTTAAGTGAAGGACATCAAGCAGCATACATGGCTCATCCGGGAGTCACGAAGATGAAGGCAGACCTTAAGCCTTTATTCTTATGGAATGGAATGAAAGAAGACATTGTTAGTTACGTGGCGAGAGTTCTAGAATGTCAGCTAGTGAAAGTTAAACATAGACATCCGGAAGGATTGTTACAACCACACATTATTCTAGCATCAAAATGGGAGCTAATTTCAATGGATTTTATTGTTGGATTGCCACTGAAGGCAAGGAGACATGACTTGATTTTCGTGGTAGTTGACACTCTTACGAAGAGTGCAAACTTTATTCCAGTACATACGACATATCAGGCACCATACATGGCTAGATTTTTTGTCAGGGAGATTGTAAGATTACATGGTGTACCAAGAAGGATCATATACGATCGAGGGTCAGTGTTTACAGGAAAATTTTGGACCATTTTCCAAGAGGCTTTGGGAACATAGTTGAATTTCAGTACAGCGTATCACCCTGAGATAGACAGGCGGACAAAAAGAATGAACCAAATTATGGAGGATACGTTGCGTATGTATGTAATGGACCAACAGAAACGTTGGGAAGATGTCTTGCCACTAGTAGAGTTTGCATACAACAACAAATATCAAAGTACCATTAAGATGGCACCATTTGAGTTTCTTTATGGGTGACCATGTCGGACGTCGTTGAGTTGGGATCGACTTGAGGACAGGGTCCTAGTAGGATGAGAAGTGACACAAGAAATGGAAGAACAAATGTAATCGATAAGACAAAGGATTAAAGAAGCACAAGATCGGCATAATATTTATGTTGATCCACATCACATTTACTATAGTTATGAAGTTAGCGACTATTGGATGCAGGCCTAGCCAGGAAGAAAGGCTATTTTTGGATGAAATCATGTAAAAGACAGCTAGAAGGAAAGGCAGCATGTGTAAGAGCAGCAGGTGAAGTGCGCATGTAAAGAATACCTAACGATGGTAGGGTTGGGGTTTTGTAATGCATTTTAATGGATGGTGAGTTGAGGATATAAATTAGTACTTAGGTGAGAAAGAGATATACGAAGGGAGGATGGATTCCCAATAGAGAGGAAGCAAATTGTAAGAATTGTATGAGTCATTAAGATGGTGAGCTAGAGAAGGAGTGAGTGACTCAAACCTGAGGGTTAGATCATAGGATGAGGAGCCTGGTGCAATCTAGTCAACCTCGTAGGGATTGAGGAGCCTATTGGAGAGAGGAAGAACTAATATTGTAACCACATGTGGCGTGATATCTTTCTAAACTATAACAAATCTCGAGAGCCAAATATTTGTGGACGTAGCCCAGGAGGGGGTGAACCACGATAATACTGTGTTATGTGAATGAATGAATGCATCTTTATTTCTGATTGATGAATGTTAGATAAATAAAGCAACCAAGTAGATCTGGTATTCCACATCCATGCATAGAATGAATGTTATAACTAGATGTTAGATTCAATGAGTAAAGTTTATAGCGCACAACCACATAACTTGCTCAATATCAGGTTGCAAACACCTAAGTATTGCAGCCACCCATAGAGCTATCTTGAATGAGACCATGCAGTACATTTTGTGTACTGCGTTACCTTCTGGGTTACCAGAGGGGCCGATAGTTTTACAGGGATTTTTTTGGGAAGCTTACTAAATCTGAACCAGGGTCAATATGTGATGGTAAGACCAATAGAATAATAGATAACAAAACCAACAAATGGTTCTATTGTCAGTTGTGTAAAAGAAATTGGGATTGAGTATATGGGATTTGTGGAGAACGCGTCAGAAGAATGTCAGACCAGATCACAAGACGTTGAAGATAATGAGAATCTAAAAAGGGATGTTGAGACCATGGAATCCCAAAAAGGTAGATATAGATAGTTGGTGTAAGACAAAGGAGCTAGAGTTTGTGAAAAAAGATAACAGAAACCTGAAGTTGACACCGCACAAATATCTAGACAAGTACGTATTCACTGACTTGCATGAAGTATTTTTTTGTGATTTCCCACACATATTGCAGGAGTGGATAAAAAGATTGAAAGAAAACCACCCTACAAATCGGATCAGACAGCTAGAATGGAATCCTGAAGAAATCGTACAGCTACAATGAGGTGATAATAAGTTTGCGCACGCAGTAGATTTTTGGTTAGACAGCATTGTTTCCGGATCTATCATAGAGTTTGCAATAGATACTACGAAGTTGTACAACGCAGTTGAACAAGAGTTCCCGAAGGGACCTCGAGGTAGGTGCATCAGATCGCTATATACTTCCATTAATATATTACTATATAACAAAGGTGTAATGACGATGGATCTAGACAGCTAAACTTCCATGCGTGCATGGGGGAAGGGGGGAAGCACTGACAGGAGAAGGAGAAATGGAAGGAGAAGGGGATAAAGGAAATAAGGAGGAGGCCTTGGACCCCATTATGATGGACGAATATCAAATCAAGTGGATCATGGCAACAGTTGGAAAGATGTGTTTTGGAGTACCCTACTAGTATAAGGTAAACACCAAGAAGAGAGTCGTAGCCGCGAAGGAAGGCTTGGCAAGTGATGAAGAGGAGATAGAGGATCTTTGGGTTGTGGAGAATATTGAGAAAATCTTGCATGCAACATATGAGAGGAAGACGAAAGGTGCAAGACCAGAATCAGAAGGCAGCACTCCTATCCATATCAGTGTTAGTGTGGAACCCATAAACCCATGTGCGACTAATACACCAAGAAGAACACCACCATTTAGACAAATGAATTTCGGAAGAAGGAAGAAAGAAGAAAGTACATCTACACAAGGAACAACAACTAGGGGAGCCAGTTGAAGAAGCAGTAGTCAAGTATATACACCATACGGAGGGAGTAGTTTAACATTTAGGATGGCAGGACATGATCCCACCATCAGGTTACCAGAATTCAAAAGAGAAGAGTCAAAGGACCTGGAGAAGCACTTGTCTATATGTGAAAAGATATGGGAAGCAAAACAGATCATAGATGAGGACACTAAACTGGCACAATTAGCTATCACATTAAGAGATCACACACTGGATTGGTACATCAGTTTAGCTGCAAACAGTCGACTAGGGACAACCAGAACAATTGGAGATATAAATAAGTTGTTGATAAATGAGTTCAAGAAGCCTAGTTCATAGGATTAATACATGAACAAGATGATAGATATTAGACAGAAACCAGGAGAATCTGTATGGGAGATCGACCAGAGATTCAAATGACTAAAGCAAAAGCTAAAATACATCATGACAGATATGCAGCATAGGCATATATTCGCCAATTCACTACTACCACACTTGAAGTATCTGTTGCAACAAAATAAGTTTCAGACGTAGGCAGAGGCTCTAGAAGCATCCCTACAATTGGAAGAGAACCAATATCAAAAGATAGATCCATCCATAGAGGAGCTAAAGGAGGATCTGAAGAACTTAGCGTTCCAGCTGAACCAGAACAAAGGTAAGGACAAAAGAGAAGTTGTTTTGTGTACCACATGTAAGATAGAAGGACACCATAAGAACGAATGTCCAACATTCACGCAGTACATGGCAGCAGGAATGCCAAACCCATTACCTACATGAGGACTATAGTGCGAGATCTGTAAGAAACAAGGTCATGGTCCATACCACTTCGAAATGAGGCAGAAGTACCAGACAGTGCCAAATATCTCGTATTGCAACTTTTGCAAGTCAGTAGACCATGATGACAAAGATTGTATAACCATGAACTTGATGAGGGAAAGAACATCAAATGCATATAGGGTGCAGGCAGAAATGATGACTGGGAAAGCCGCACCTCAGTTTAACAAAGTACCAGCCCCATCCAACACTACACAGTAGCAGTATAACACTGCGTAGCAACAATATAACACTGTGCAACCTCAATATAATATCGCGCAGCCACATTATAATACCACGCAGTATAACCAGGTGCCTCATTATAATGCGTCGTGAGGGGATCGAACTGGCTACAGAGGTGGAGGAAGAGAAAGAGGAGGATTTGGAAGAGGTACAGGACTAATGGTATCTCACAATTGTCAACAACCAGAACACTATGCAAGAGATGTCCACTTCCACCAGTGACCGGTATGTATTGTCGCGCATCAGATCATGACACGGAAGAATGTCTGACACTATTAGGGTAGATCCAAGAAAAAAGGAATCGGAACAAATAGAATGTTCAGTGGATATCAACAAAAGCAAGGGATGAAGGAAGAAACATCAACATAGTTACACAGGGAGGAGCTAAAACAAGAAGCGACGCAGTACAACAAGAGCCAGTACAGCACCCATGGGTGAAGAAGAATGTCGAACCAAAGAAGTAGTTTGATGTGCATAACAAGAAGGAGATAGTCAAGCAAGCCAGAGAAGAATTATTGAAGCCATACATTGCATCGACATCAATTGCGCAACATAATAAGGAAGTACCAGAGTACGAGATGCCTCCATCACTGGATCACACCGAAAAACCATAGCCGCTGGGAAAAGTAAGTACCATTAAGGGTTTTTTTTTATCCTATGTTAGACTACTAAATGATCCATCCTCTATTAAAGTATTACACAATATGCTAGAAATATGTAGCATAGAGGCAGAAGGAAATTTAGAACAGAAAATAGTCAATCACCTACATACAAGGAGGAGAAAAAGTAGGGAATTCAGGTTGAATGCCAACATTGGAGATTTCAACATGGGAGACATTACACTGGATTTAGGATCCAAAGTTAATGTATTACCCAAGAAGATATGGCAATGTATGGGAGAACCCGCATTAGGATATTCACTTGTTCGGCTGAAAATAGCAAAATCAACACAAAGTTCTACCAATTGGAAGACTAAAAGGAGTAATAGTAGACCTGGATGGAGTATGGACTAAAGCCAACTTCGAAGTAATCAAGAGAGTGGATGGCACAACACCTTATCTGACATTGTTGGGATTTGATTGGGCATTTGATAACTGGGACATAATCAACTTAAAGACATGGAAGATGACCTTCGAATCAAGAGAATATAGATTCATTGTGCCATTGGACCCATCAGAAGGGGAAATTTTTGTAGAACCTACTTGCTTGGACCTAGAGGAAATCAACCAATTGTATAGAAAAACTATGTGAGATGAAGATTACATGAACCCAAATGCAGATGGGGTACTCATTTGAGGAAGCATCACCTCATGTGCGTCAGACTCATATATGGGCTTAGAAAACTGGTAGTAGAGGTTACACAAAGTCTCCACAAGAAGATGTGCAAGAATAGACCGCGAAGTAAGATGGGTAGGTACGGAGATAAGGGAACCTCCGAGCTTCCATGTGGTGAACCACTTAGAATCATTATTAACACGATACGATGATGAAGTGGTAGAAAATCATAGGCTCTTAGCCCTGGATATAGCACTCAAGGCAACACCTGCAAGATGGTGGGGTGCACACAAAGAAATAGTCAAATACTGGTACCAATGTAAGTGGTTACTATGCATTAGGTTTGGAGCAAAAAAAGGAAGCAACAAGATATAGAAATATGATGGACAAGGAGCACCAGCAGAACACTTGGAGAAGTGTAGAATGCTATGGAGGATGACACCACCAAAGGAATGGCCTCATCAGTTTGTTCACACATTAGAAGGTATCCCAACAAACTGGTATGCAAACTAGGAACTATGTAGAGGAACTATGAGTTGGATAGTATTACAGCAGAACTTTACGGTCACTTTATCATTTGATCATGAGAACCCCAACATGGACACAACACTTAAACAAATCAGAGGGGTGATAGTCATTAAAGAACCGGAGGTTGAACTCATGACTAAAGAACAACATCAAAACAGACATAAAGTAAAAGAACTATTGTCATGCTACCATGTGCAGAAAGAAGAACTAGATGAAGATGACCCGCATGATATTCATATTGAGGAAGTTGAAGGCAAGAGAGAAGTGGAAGTTCCAACTCTAGAATTGGAAGTAATTGTTGCATCGATCAAGGTGAATAAATTAAACATTGGGACAGTTGAGAATCCCAAAATGGCCAGCATTGGAAACTACTGGGATGAGCAAACAGTGGAAAGCATAACAGAGTTACTACGTGAGTACAGCGACCTTTTCCCAAAAATGTTCATAGAAATGAAAGGCATAGCAGGAGAGCTAGGATAAATGAAGATAACACTCAGAGATGAGGCAATACCGATCAGACAACGACCATACAGACTAAACCCGATATATAAGAAAAAAGTCAAATCCGAGATCGATGGGATGTTGGAGGCTGGAATCATAGAACCTGTAGAGGAATCGGAATGGCTAAGACCGATGGTAGTTCAGGAGAAGAAACAATGGGGGATAAGAATATGTGTCAACTTAAGGAAATTGAACGATGTGTGCCTACATGACCCGTTCCCTACTCCCTTCATAGATGAAGTGTTGGAGAATGTAGGAGGACAAGAAGCTAATTCATTCACCGACAAATTCTCAGGATATCATCAGATCAAGATAGCACCAGAAGACAGATACAAGACCACTTTTTCCACAGAATGGGGATCCTACCAGTATATAGTCATATCGTTAGGATTGAAGAATGCACCAACAATATTTTCCACAGCAGTTATAGTGGCATTCAAGGAATTCATCCACCAGTTTCTAGAGGTATGTATGGACGATTGGACAGTCTATAGTATGTTGAAATACCATGTAGAGGTATTGCGGCTGATGTTAGAAAGATGCAGGCAGTGTCAGATATCGTTAAATATCAAAAATTGCATCTTCGGAACACCCTTTGGGATACTATTGGGCCACATAGTATGCAAACAAGGCTTGCTAGTAGATCCTGCCAAGATTGCAGTAATTGTTAATCTACCACCACCAAAAATAGTCCTCCAATTGAGAGTGACATTGGGACACACATGATACTACAGGAAATTTATAAAGGGGTATGTATAGATCACTAAGCCAATGGAGAAATTGCTAAGGAAAGACAATAAGTTTCATTGGAATGAGGACTGTCAGCGCAAACTAGACACTCTGAAAGAGTAGATGGTAATCGCACCAATACCGGTATTCCCAAATTGGGAAAAGATGTTTCATGTCCATGTGGATGCGTCATCCATATCACTTGGAGATATACTAGCACAATCAGGAGCAAGAGAATTAGACCATCTGATAGAATTTGCTAGCAGAAAAATGTTAGAATCGAAGCAAAATTATAATACCACAGAAAGGGAAGGCTTAGGGATGGTCTATGTGCTTCAGAAGTTGAGGCATTATTTATTGGGAAAACATTTCAAGATGTTCACAAACCATTTAGCGCTCAAATACCTCGTCAACAAGCTAGTGTTGGGGGGAGAATTTTTAGATGGTTATTATTGTTCCAGGAATTTAACTTTGAAGTGATAGTCAAACCAGGAAAGTTGAATGCAGGACCCGATCACCTGTCGAGGATCACAAATGGGGAGGAACCTACAAGTCCAGAGGATAAATTTCCTGACACATAGCTATTTTCATTCCAGATATCTAATGAATACTTTGCAAACATCATCCAGTACTTGAGTACAGGGACTGTGCCACAGGAATTCAACATTGCACAGAAGAAAAACTTGGTAGTCAAGGTTGTAGACTATCAATTGATCGCGGGACACTTATAAAAAATGGGTGCATATAGCATCTTGATAAGATGTGTGCTAGAGCATGAAATACCAAGGATCTTAGTAGAAGCCCATGAGGGAATAACAAGAAGAAATTATGCAGGAAAAGCTATCGCACAAAAGGCGTTACACGCAGGACTATGGTGGACGATTGTTCACAAAGACTCAAAGGAATACTTCCAGAAATGTGATGTATGTCAGAGGGTTGGTAAACCGAATAGAAGGGATGAGATGTTGTTGAGACCACAAGTAACCTTGCAGGTATTCGATAAATGGACCATCGATTTTGTGGGACCAATTAACCCACCAGCAAAAAGGTCGGGAGCGAGGTACATTATCACTACGATAGAATACTTAACAAGATGGGCAGAAGCAACACCAGTAAAAGATTGCAATGCAAAGACAGCAGCACACTTCATGTTTGAGTAAGTGATCACTAGATTTGGCTGCCCAAGGATTTTGATGAGTGACCAAGGCACTCATTTCATTAACAACACTATTAAGGCTATGACTGAGGAGTTTGAAGTTTATCATCAAAAGAGTACACCATATCATCCTCAAGCAAATGGAACAGTGGAATCCTTTAACAGAATCTGTTAAGGTCCTAACCCGCACATAAGTAGATCAATGTATTCGAATGTAATAAAGGTCAATATTAATAAGGCCTTTCAATAAAATAGAATAAGGCGGATGTAAGAAGACCTAATAGAAGCTTCTGCTTCTAGAAGGATCTTCCTCTAGATGCTTCTCTTAATAGACATA
>ML805399.1:133295-149205 GCA_009831015.1 Picea engelmannii | reverse complement strand
CAGTGGGCTCAATGGTTACCCCTCGTCGAATGGTGGTACAACACTACATACCATACAGCCACTCACATGACTCCTTTTGAAGCAGTATATGGACAAAAGCCACCTTCAGTTCTCTCATACTTACCGGGTACCTCGAAGGTCCAGGTGGTTGACCAAACACTTACAGTCCGAGAGGATATCCTTCGTACCCTTAAATAGAACTTGGTCATGGCATAGAATAGAATGAAGTAGCAAGCAGATCAAGGTCGCTCTGAACGTCAATTTGCAGAAGGGGATCAGGTGTTTCTGAGACTGCAACCATATAAGCAAACGTCCCTCAAGGCAAAGCATTGTCAAAAGCTAGCACCCAAATTTTATGGCCCTTACACAGTTCTCAAGTGTGTCAGACAAGTCGCATATCAATTAGCTTTGCCCAGTCAGTCGAAGCTACATCCTGTTTTTCATGTTTCATGCTTGAAGAACGTGATTGGAACCAGGTGCCAAATCCAAACCAACCTTCCAGAGTTAGTTGAAGAAGGATCCATTTGCCTATAGCCAGAAGCAGTTTTGGACCAGCGTGAGCGTCGCCTGCATCAGAGAACCATCAAGGAAGTGCTAGTACAGTGGAAAGATATGACTCCAACAGATGCCACTTGGGAACCAGCTACCATTCTGCAGCAGTTTCCACATCTCAAGCCTTGAGGACAAGGTTGTTTTTAAGGGGGCAGACATGTTAAGGTCCTAACCCGCACATAAGTAGATCAATGTATTCGAATGTAATAAAGGTCAATATTAATAAGGCCTTTCAATAAAATAGAATAAGGCGGATGTAAGAAGACCTAATAGAAGCTTTCGCTTCTAGAAGGATCTTCCTCTAGATGCTTCTCTTAATAGACATATTTAGTATAAATAAGGGTCGAGAGTATAAGAACACTAGCTTGGAGATTATTGTAACAGAGCGTTGGTCGACTGGAGGTTTCCCCCTCGAAGAGGCTTATGAACATTGCTTTCTGAATTAAAGTGTTATTTCTATTGCTATTTCGTATATCATTTATGTGTATTGTGAATATTATGCTGGATATTTTACTGCTATTCTTCCATTTCTAGCATTTTATTTTTGTTCTGCATATTTTATATATCTGGTATCTTGCAGAATCCTTGAAAATGAACTAACAAAGATCTACAACATTAATAGGGATGATTAGGACTTGAAGATATCATAAGTAATATGGTCGTACAGGACCACATGCAAAAATTTGACAGGACACACACCATTCAGATTGGTGTATGGACAAGAAGTAGTGGTGCCATTAGAATGTTTGGTACCTAGTGTGTTCATAGAAGCAATTACAAACATGACAGGATGAGGCACAGTAAATGAAAGGATAAGTCAGCTGATGATCATGGAGGAAGACAAGATTCTAGCAGGGTTTCATCAAGAAGTACATAAATCAAGGGACAAAACTTGGCATGATAGACACATCAAAAGGAATAATTTCAAGGAGAGAGACTTAGTCTTGGTGTATTACAGTAAATCTCTTCAGCACCCAGGAAAACTCAGAATGCATTGGTTAGGACCATACGAAGTAAAGACTATCACAGATGGGGGAGCTGTGCATTTGAAGGATTTAGGAGGAAAAAAACTCAAAGGGATGACCAATGGGAGTCGACTGAAGCTGTATAGGGACAGTCGACCTCCCAACACTTCAAACAAAAACAAAAAAACAAAGGGGTTAGCGTGTCAAACTTCAAAAGATAGAAACACGGGTGTAGTGCATAGAAAAGAGAATGAGCACGTGCACTCGGAAACGCTAGCACGATGGAGAAAGGACCAACGGTCACTAAAAGGCTCAAACAACAAAAACGGAGGGTACGGCAAATAAACCACGAATGGACTGTGGCTATCCAAAATTGAATGACAAGAAGGATTAACGGTACGTCGCATTAATCGTGCCAACTAGTGATGGAAAGGGAGATCAATGGAAATTATGTGGGAATCGTCGGTTCATTTAAAACACATTTTGGGCAACGTCTCTGAGAAGTTTCACCTGATTTCTATATAAGGGAAGCACGCTAGGTTTGAAAGGGTTATTGTGAAATTGAGAAAAGCATAGAGCGATAGAGTATACAGAGCAGAGAGTGAAGTTTGTAGAGGCTACAGAGGCCACTAAGATCGAAAAAGAACATATTTACCACCATGGCACCACCCAAACTGGAAGAGCCGAGCCAGAATTGCAGACGACCTCGAAGCAACGTTATCCCACCACTGCAGGCACAGGGAAGTGAATAGAAACCACCTCAGCCTCTAGAAATTGTCAACGTGGACGAAATCTCGTCGCCCGATATGACACCAGGAAGCCCCACGCCAATAATGGAGGAAACCCATCAAACAACACCAGTGGGCATGGAATTGATGTGCCAGAAGGGGGACAGGGAAAACAAGTTGAGGACACATGCAACCATTCGCACCTCGAAAACCCTGAAAAGGCCCCGAGAGTCAATGGGACGACCCCGAACCAGCCAGAAAGGTCACACATAACCACGCTAGAATAGCCACAGGAGGGAACAGTGGAAGATGTCACCAGCCGAGCAGAGAAGTATGCAGAAGACAGAACGATGGAGGCTAGAACCTCGATTCAGCCACCAAAGTGCAAGGCAAAACAGTCGATACCATGATCACCGCGCAATCAAGTCACCACAGCCATAGTCTTGTTGTGCGTTCCAGATGGTGTGTGTATCACAGGCAATATGTTAGGCTACGTGGACAAATTCAGGTACTCATACCATAATTTGACTGACACGGACAAGTTCCCAGAGTTTTCCAAGAAAGTTTACCTGGAAAATGTGGGTATACGGCCTTTTGGAAAACCAATAAACCAACTAAGCCAATGGGCAACATGATTGGCCAAAACTGGAATTCTAGAGACGCAAACAACTGCATCAATAAGTTGATGGAAGTCACCCACGGAGGATACCTGTGGCTGGAACAGTTCGTCTCAATAGATGTAGAACTCATTGATTACATCATAGGGATGCCAACACGAGGGGAGACACTCGTGTAGTTCCTTGATGACAAGACGAAGGAGAAGGCATTGGTCGAGGAATGAAGAAGAAGTATGGTAAAGAAAGGGGGTCGTGCGGAATCATAATCAAGCATATTAGTGACGTAGTGACAAGAATGGCCACAAAAATCATGGCATGCAAATTAATCAGGAAATGTCACAAAGAGGAAGTCCCTGTCGGGATTGTCGCAGCTGCAACATAGTGTGCGGAGGGAACCACACTCAGTTGGGCCCTGTACTTGTTGAATCTATTCTTGGATGATTGCAAGGATGCATGGGACCTGGGGACAAAATTTTACTATTCATGGCTACTCATCCTGATCTCTTTGGTCGAATGGAAGGAGCCTAAGTATTCATTATTTTCTACGAGATCCATTCCTTTCCACGTAGTGCGATATCTATCGTTGGGGAGAACTCAATACCCAAAGAAAAAAAAGGTGAATGCATGTTTGTTCAAAGGATATTACAATGACTTGCAGGAAAGCATCGCTAATACTTGGCGGATTACACTAGAATTGGTCGTATAGTATCAGGTCATAGCCAACTTCAAAGCGACCAGACATACAATGTGGATCCAAGCACGGAAGGATCTTGACAGCCAATGGTTACAACTGTGGTACTGCATCAAGGAAGAGGACGTAGAAATGGCCATCAAGGATTGGAATGATGACTAGAGGATTCCAGTCCTGAATCAAGAGATTCTTGCAGATAAGGAGGTGGGGGTAGGGCAGGAAAAGACACCTGCGGAAGACAAAACAGTGCCCAAGAAGCCAAGGACGGGTCAGAACAAGGTGCAATAGAACAAAGGGATGTGTCCAACAAAGGCACTCAAGCGGGGAAGAAAAACAACACCCAAGCGCCACAGGAACAGGAGAAACAGACTGAGACAGCACAGGGAACCACATCAAGTGCTACTCAACAAGACATAGAGTTGTCTCGGCTGAGACTACGCAGTAAATTCTGTGTACTGCGTTGCCTTTTGGGTTACCAGAGGAGCCGATAGTTTTACAGGGCTTTTGTTGGGAAGCTTACTAAATCTGAACCAGGGTCAATATGTGATGGTAAGACTAACAGAAGAGTAGATAAAAAAACCAACAGCGACAGAGTTTTCTTGCAGGTAAAACCACATAAGAGTTCGATCAAGTTTGGAAAGGGTGCTAAACTCTCTCCTAGTTTTGTGGGACCTTTCAAAGTTGTGGAAAATAAAGGACCTATGGCTTATCGACTAGCCTTTCCTGATTATTTGAGGCGTATGCACGATGTATTTCATGTATTTGTTTTGAGACATTATATTAGTGATCCTACACATGTGATTGACATGATCTCTTTGCAAGTGTCGGATGAGGGTTATCTCATGGCAGAGCTAATCTGCATTCTAAACCATCGCATTCGACATCTACGACGTCGAATAGTCGATCAGGTCAAGGTCCAGTGGGACAATTACAGTCCACACTCGGCTACCTGGGAGAATGCATATGATATGCGTCAACAATTTCCTTACATGTTTGATAGATTATACATATAGATCTATGTCAGATACTTTATTTACTGCATTTTATATATTGTACAACTTTGGGACGAAGTTTAAAACAAGAAGGGGTGTATGTAACATCCCTCTCTACTGAACACATGATATTGACTTATTCTTTGAGGACACTTGCGTGCAAGTGATCCGATTATGGTACATGGTTATTTTATTTCGATTATGGATTACACATGATGATGATGATATGGTGTGACTTATTGTTTTCAATATATATGTATTGACAGATGCTATTGACGAGTTTTCCTGAGTGTGCAGGACACCTGACAGATTGTGGATGTTGATGGCATCAACAAACTACCTTGGACTTTGGATTGAATCATGGAGTGGATTGTGATTGGTTTGAATATTCATTTTATGCATATGTGACATATGATTGATTTAGTATGATTATGTATATGGATCAATGATAGTGTTTTGTCAATGGATGCAGGTTGACGATGCTTGCTAATCAAACTCACATAAGGAGTAAAGTGGCCTACACAGAAACCATATATTGAGGGAGAGGTGTGGTAGTGTCTCTGTCACGGCCTACTAGCACTCACGTCGTGGCTCGAAATGTAGGTTAACGATTACCTAGTTTGAGAGGTCCACGATGTCGTGAGGGAAAATTGAGACAGTCGCTCATGAATATTTCTAAGAGGCATGGAATAAGATGAAGTCCTTATTCCTTAGAATCCCTTAGTCTCTCACAAGGTCAAACGAGTGGAGTGTTGACTCCAAGGTTTGGAAAAACTACCAAAACCAATTAAAGGCGAGTGTCACCCTTGGAGCACAGAGGTGCGTCTTGAAGGGCATGTCGCGTAATTAAACTTGAGTCAACAAATCTAGGTGTCCTAGAAAACAGTAAATTGATTTGACCTTGTCAGATTAAAATAATTAATTAAAGAGTGAGTCTATTAATTCTTAATCCTAATAAAAATCTAAGCCTAATCCTAAGACTAAGCCTAAGTCTAAGATTAGTTAAGAGACTAAATTAAATCTACAAATTAAATTAAAATAAACTAGATAAATCAATTTAGGAAAAATGTGATTAAATTTAAAGACTGAATAAGTTGCACAAGTGTGCATGAAATTAATAATTTGGATTTTTAAATTAGAAGAAATAATAACATGAGAGAATATGAGAACACTTAGAAAAGAATCTTGAGTCAACCTACCACTAGTATAACTAGAAGAAGACTCCTAATCAAACTCTAACTAAGATGTACTTAGGAGACACTCATTAAATGAGAATCTAGGGAATAAAGGGACAACTAAGGGAGAAAATAGGAACACATGTGAGGATGTGAGGGAATTTGACCTTTTTAATTAAAATAAAATTAGTAATTACTTGTGCAACTTGGGGAGAGTGTGACCAGTGTGAGGGTGAATAATCCTAATTTATTTAATTAAAAAGTTAATTAAATTGTGCATGTGGACATGTGTCAATCAAGAAATTTCTATAAAACAAATGGTCTAGATGAGAAATGGGTCACACTTGTTATTAGTAAAGTTGTGTTGCCAAAATCATTTTGGAACTGTGTTTTACTTGTGAGAGTTGAAAGACCAAGTTTGAGGATAGAGTGGTAGCTCTCCCTTGCGAGGCAAACTTGGTGCTATAGTATTTTTGGTTTTTTTTCTTGGCCCCTTTGCGGCTTGGAGGGCTAAGGGGGGAGAAGAGTACCCCTAGCGTTGGCTGGGTGGTACCGGTGAAGTCTCTACGATTAGCAAGTGGGAGTTCATAAGGAACGCCAATTGTCGAAGATCATCTTCAAGTCCATCTTCGCCGGTTACGGTACTCTTATTTGAGATTTGTAATTGTAATAAGTTTAAATTGTATATATGGTTTTAGAAATTGCATAGTTGTAATGGATTTCTGATATAGAATTGGTAAGTTCCTTGTTAGTTTTTGTGAATCATAGGAGTGAATTATTGGTATTTTTTTAAGTATTGCTTAAGGCGATTTCCAATATATATTGAAATCTGCTTGGAACTTTCTACTTGTATATGAGATTTGTTGTGTTATTCAGCCTTCCATATGAAGGCTCTGAAATTTTGAATTCTTCCTTTATCTGCTTCGCTAGTGAACGAATTTTGTTGTGATATTTTATTGGATTGATTCACGAAGTAGGTAATTAAAATCGCAGCCTTGATAATTGTTAATGCATTACAAGGTGTATGAGTTAAACGGCGATGGCATTCATGAGCAAATTCTTTGTGTTTTAAGTTTAAATATGAACGAATGATTTCTTTCTTTTAGACATGCTAAGAAAAGTGAATGTCATCTTGATCAATGCCTTGAGTTCACATATCAGAAACTTAAATTTTATTATCTAAACAATCCAACTAACCCAACAAATATTCTTGAACATTACCTCTTCAAACTAATAGTTCGATTTCAATTGTTAACTTTGTCTTGTCCTTGATTTTTGCTATGGCTGCATGAGAATGGTATAATTGCTTCCTATTTTATTATAACCAGTATTGAGGTAAGACACCCTTCTTGCTTTCTTCAAGATGACCAGTGTTTTAAAAGCCTAGATTTGTGCCCTACATGTGCTCTTTATTTTCCCATGTGCTCTCCACTCTTCATGTCTCGTGGGTTTGGAGATTGGGCGTGGAGAGTTTGATTGACTGTTTTGTTAGTCGGTCTATGGGACCTTCCCTTCCCAAAGATCAAATCGGATTTGGATTTTGAGATCTAGTTGCGCGTAGTCCCTTCCTTTTTCTTAGCCAACTGTAAAAAGGGATTTTAAAATTCATCTTAATTTACAGTTATGTTTGGTGTCTTCTTTTTCCACTATATAATGTTGAGGTCTGGAAATTAAGGGAAGCGGTATAGCCGATTCTGAGTTGGACGCGATTTCTGTGAGCTCTCCCTTATGATCTTGGTGCGTTGGTGGGATCTCCCTATCATCTGGTGGTTAGGCGTTGCTTTGTGATTATCATTGTTATTGGTTGACTGCATATTTAACATTCCAGTTTTTTCTTGGAATTTAAGCTTAGACAGAGTCCTTTTACCTTTTTACATGTTCGTTGCTACTTCAATGGCAGTCTCTGTGTTATTTGACTGTCTATTTTCTTTAAAGGTTAAGCAATCATTGAGATCTTATTCACTACCTGTCGAATTAAATTACAAGATATCATAAATTCATTTTCCAGATTAAGGGTTGGAACCGACTCTGGAGTATGTTGTGCGCCAAATTAAGGTCTGGATTAGGTGTTGGATCATTTTCTGGATCGAATTCTGAAACTTTAGTATCCTCTATGTAAAGATCCTCCCACCTTTAAAACATAGTTAATTAAAACAATTTGACATGTCTACCTTATTCCTTATGGAATTTAGAAACTTTTACATAATGCTTGACCTGTTAAACTTATTTAATTACTTAATATAAAGGAAAATAACTTAACTTATTTATTTGCTTTTATAATTGATTTTCCTTTAGTTCATATTAAGAATATGCAAGGTAGCTATGAAGTCCTTACATTTTATATATTATGATGTGATCTCTCTTTATAGTAATTTGGATTTTTAAGTTAGCATTTGAGTACTTGTATATGGTTAAATAAGATTGGGTCTTTCTTAATTCCTTTTAATGGAATTGCAGTTGACCTTTGGTTTCTTTATTTTATTTTATTGTATGGGTCCTTCTTAATTCTTTAAATGGAATTATAAGTCAACATTGAGTTATTAATTTGCATTATTTAAATAAGACTTAATCTTCTTTTAAAATCCTTATATAGATATGTAAGTTAGCATGTGAATTATCTTAATTAATTCCTTATGACATTTTTCATTGGTCAATTCTTTACTCGTCATAGCCTAGGATAGATGTCAAGATTCTAAATATTGTCTTGTCCGATTAAGAGATGATTGATCCTTTTGGGATTCATTTTTTTTATAATTTTAGAAATTAGAACATCGGGACGTAGAAAGGTTCTCTTGCAACTCCTTCAACGGGGATGTGCGATCAGTAATGTAATGCAGGTTATTAATGCATGGTTGTTTCGAGTGTGCTTAATTTTTCATGGATTTAGAAGTTGTTGGTTTGTTAGTCCCTCTTTATCCAAGTGTTGTATTAAGGCTCGATCGTGCACAATCTATAGCTTGTATGATGTAGATCTGATCGGGTTGCAAACAATTGTTGTCTCTTTCATTCAATATTCAGTAAGTGGAATGATATTGGGTGGTCATTTAAGATGTCTATTATTAATGTTTCAATCTACAAAGTTAGAGATATGTTTCAATGCGATGATATGGTGCAATAACTCCATACAATATGCTACATGGTGTATTTTCTCCTTCCTTGTTTATTAAAATCTCATGCAGCGAACTGGTGGCAACTTTTGGAAGCGGTTTATGTAATTCAATTAATCCCTCTAATTTTTCCTTGGTTCTTTCCATGCTTACATCTCTTTCACATGAAACTAGCATGTCCACATAATCAAATTCATGTTAATAATAAGAATATTGAATACCTACTAATAATTATATCATCAATTGGAAAGCGAATAACATTCAATTATGACTAATTGAAACTTCACGACATAAGTAAAGTCAAGCGACGTAGTATTTTATTTTTAATTTATCTTACAACCTACTCAATTGATATAATTAAATTCATTGTACAAGTCGTGAAACCACAAGGTAAGGAAGATGAATCGATTGCACCTTCACACCCTATGGTATCAATAAATAAAAATCCTTGGCATCAGTATCAAACCCTTAGAAAGGTTATTAATGGTATACTTTATTTGCATGATAATGATGTTGAAATTTAGTTGTGTGTAATCGTAAGTTATATTATGTTTATTAATTTGAAGTTTTTGTTTAAATTATATTGGTATTTTTGCGTAGCATGATGTAGTGTTATTTATCTGTTTAAAATTTTGAAGTTAGTTGCTCGAATTGTAAATCTACTCCTAGATTATCAAACTAAGGTTATATTCTTGTAATCACTTACTTTTGGTGTTTAGATAAATGGGGTCGTCACATGTGGTATCATAGCAGGGTCAACTCTGGGACAGGGGACTCACTATGACTTCCAATATATTTTGTTTAAATTAAGAAATATCGCTAATATAAAATTGAAATTGTTTTATGGCAGGTGTGATGGTTAGAGGGTGGAGGATGAGTAGACATCGGGGTGCGGGAGTGTTAAGAACCAAATATCAAAATAGCATAAAAAACCTCAGAATAATTACTCAACACCTTGACAAAGTGAGAATTTCAGATAATAAGCCTCTTCGAGGGGGAAACCCCCTTATACACCACATAAATTTACAAATACAAGATGACTCCAAATGAAAATGTCTCCTTGGTATATATAGGAGACTAGAAGGTACAATTACAACTAATGGACCCAAACTAACATAAATAAAATAACAATAGTAATGCAATATGCCCCAATTAAGGGGTAATGTGCCACTATTTAGGGCTTAACATGCCCCTCCCCTTCAGACAAGTGTTGTCCACAATGCTTGAGTAATTATGGATGCTTTTGTTTAAAAGGCTCATCTTCCCAAGTGGAATCTTTAGCAGGTAGTTTCCTCCACTTGATGAGATACTCTGAAATGGATCTATTCCTCAGCTGGCGAATTCTTGTGTCAGTGATAGCTTCAGGCTCCAATATTATTTTTCCTTCCTCGTCAAGTTCTGGAAATACATTTTGAATTGGGATATTGTCACATATAACATTCTTTAAGCATGAAACATGGTGTTGGCCCTTGGGTATGGATTAAGGAAGAAAGCAAAGAAAAAGGAAGAGAAAAGACGAAGTGTGAACTGCGTAGAAGACGCATGGACTGAGATTGGGGTGAAGTGGCCAAAGAGGCAGAAAATATGGAGAAAAGTATGAGAGAGCAAGTCGTTGGATGAGAGAATCAAGGAGAACATATCAGCAAGGAAGATGGATCGAGGAAAACTCAACAAGTGGAAAAATCCACCAATGGATGCTTTGGAGCACTTCGCGGGAAGGAAGGAAAGACAGGCTGGTGAAGCCTAGAAAACACGGGTCAATTTGACCTAGGGTTTTAGACACCTAGGGTTTTGGTATTTATGGTTTTGACACCTAGGTTTCGACCTAAGGTTGTCGATGAGTTGTTGTAATGTATAAATAAAATTCTAGAGGGCCTAAGAAGGGTTGGTGTTAAGTTGATTGAGATTTTGTCATTATTGTAGAGAGAGAGAGAGAAGTGTTGAGTGTGAGAACCTTCTGATATTGTAAGATCTTCAGTTGGGTGCGAAGATCAACCCTGCAGCTGGGTGCGCAGGGTGGGGAGAGAAGAAGAGAGAGAGAGAGAGAGAGAGAGAGAGAGAGAGATCTGCAAGCTAAGAGTGCAGATCAGAACTATATGCTTTCATATAATATCAAGAAACACAGTTTAATGGACATAGCCCTAGGGAGAGGGTGAACCACATATATCTTGTTTTTTTGTGTGGTTGATGTTGTGTTCTTTTCTTTTGTTACTCTGTTGATGCATTGTTATGTTAGATCTGATATATAACTGTGTGAAGTAGGCTTGCGCTTGGTAGAGAGTAGTTAGATCTCGGTGTGTTGTTGCCTTGGATCCACTTTCATTTCCTCTGGTAGTAGACACCTGTGTCTTGCAACCCCCTATTGCTACTTTGGGTGAGACTGCATCTGCTTCACAGGTGCTTCCGAAAGGGCTAGTAGTTAGGGCTTGTTGGTGCACTGTTAGAGATGAACCCTGGGTTTTCCCCTGTGCCAACAAATGGTTATGTTTCCAACACAATGCATTACAGAACTAAAATAAATCAAGCAGAGAGTAGCTGAATCAGTGTGGGAGTTTGATCAGAGGTTTAAGACCTTAACAGCCCATTTGAGTTTTCATATTCCAGATAAACAGAATAAAGAATGGTTCATTATTTCCCTCT
The DNA here is from genome assembly GCA_009831015.1 of Picea engelmannii. NCBI lineage: Eukaryota > Viridiplantae > Streptophyta > Pinopsida > Pinales > Pinaceae > Picea > Picea engelmannii. The sequence goes on along the minus strand of ML805399.1, from coordinate 137,738 downwards.
TACCACACATCAGAGTCCCTCTGATGCAACAGAAAATCGCTTTGCAGTCTGAGGCATTGGAGATTTCCATGAAACTAGAATTAGCCCCTATGGGAGAATCCATCTCAGGTATGGGTCAAATTTTAAGTCAGTTAACTAGATTTTCTCTGCAGGTCGAAGATATGAAGAAAGACAAAAGAAAAGATAAAAGAGAACATATCTGGTGCATTAGATGCAAATCAGAAGGCCATGACAAGGAGCATTGTCCTCTATTTCATGAATACTTGGCCTCGGGAGCCCCGAGCCCTTTGAAACAGATTACTCTACCTTGGTGCGAGGTATGTAGAAATCAACATCGCCCTGTTGAATGCTATTACATGAAAAAATATGTTCAGACACCTACAAACTTTTACTGCATATTTTGTAAATATGTGGGGCATGAAGAGAAAGACTGTAGATCTTATGACCTATTACATGAAATATCAAGAGACACATATAGGATACAAGGCGAAGTACAACAAGAAGGAACTACTCCGTAGTATAATTCCCTGGGAAGAGGAAACTTCAACCCTCGTGGTGGATTCAGAGGAAGAGGACGAGCAGGAGGCATGGGTCGAGGTCAAGGTCAGATCGTTTGTTACAATTTTGCACAACCAGGACACTTGGAAAGGGACTGTCAGAACCCTTGTACCACTTGCAGCTACTACAACTCATTTGAACATGTCATCGAAGATTGTCCTGCGTTGTTAGCCAAACTTCAGGAAAGACAAGGAGGAAACCAGCAAGTACAACTAATCTCATCAGAACCTCGCGGAGAGGATCCCAGAGTCGATGTAATCACGAGAGGAGGCATTGTTACAGGAGAAGATATAACAACACCGGGAAAGACTACAGAAGAATCATGGGTTAGGAAATCTATAGAGAAGACACAAGTGTTTGATGTGAGGAAAGAAAAACAAACATTTGAGGAGGCGAGAAAATAATTTGGGAGAGATTAGGCTTATTCATCAAAGGATCGACCATAAGTAAGAGAATGTGGAATGCCTACAGCATTCGATCAGTCTACTCTGCCATGAGAAGGAAAAGAAGTAAGCAAGCTCATGGAATTCTTATGTACTTGCATCAATTTGATTAAGGATGAAAGAGTTGTATAAGAACAACAGAGCTTGATAAAACAGTGTGAGATAGGAAGAACAGACCCCCTGCTAAATAGAGAAGTACACCAAGTATCTATAAAGAGACGAACAAATAAGGAACTACACCTGAATGCTCAAATTGGAGAGTATGATATAGACTATGTGGTCCTTGACTTAGGTTTAGAAGTCAATGTTATGACGAAGCAGACCTTGGCACTGATGGGAAAGCCTAAGTTGATATATTCCCTTATCAGGCTCAGAATGGCTAATCAGCAGGCAATGAGCCCCTTTGGGAGGCTGGAGCATGTCCCTGTGGACATTGACGAGGTAAGAACATTTGCGGACTTCGAGGTGATTGAGATAGTTGATGATAGTTGTCCTTATCCTGCATTGTTAGGAATTGATTGGGCTTTCAATAATTCCATTTTGGTTGATTTAAAGAAAAGAAGAATGACATTTGAAGGAGATGGTCTTAGGGTCATTGCACCTTTGGATCATGATGAAGGTCACAGATATACAGAACCCATTAGACAAGAATATTGTGCTTATGAACTTGAGAATATATACAAATTGATAGTAAGATAGTAGGATTACATTAATCCTATAGCAGATGGGAACCTAAGCTGGCAAAGTGACAGCGCATGCTCATCAGACTTAGAGGAAGCACTAGAGAACTGGCAGAACAAAATGTACGAAGTATCTACGCAGATATGTGCTAGACTGACCAAGGAAGTTCGTTGGATTGGAACAGAAGTAAGTAACTTGCCCACCTTTGATGGTTTAAATCATTTAGAATCTTTCTTGTTGAAATTTGAAGAAATTGTACCAGTGCAACAAAGGTTGTTGGCACTGGATGAGGCCTTGAAAGCAACTCCAGCAAGATGGTGGGGAACACACAAAAACAACATTGTGGATTGGGTACAATGTCACACTTTGATGACAGTGCACTTTTCAGAACAAGTAGAAGTTGTGAAGTTAGATACACAGGTAGAATTTGTCTGAAGGACCATGTGCAAAGTTGTGAGGAGGCCTGGAGCAGCACTCCTCAAGAGTAGTGGGTGCACAAATTCATTAACACGCTGGACACAACCCCTATCAATTGGTATCTTCAAGAAGAATTGTGCCTCACCACTACAGATTGGAAAGGTATGACCCAGAACTTTGTAACTACCTTTTTATTTGAAAGCCAGTACCCTACAGTGGATCAAGCGTTACATATTGTAAGACAGAGAGTCTTTGAGGAGGCACCTACCCACCCTGTCGAGCAAGAAGAGGATGAATGGGTTGTGCCTCTTCAGAAATTGCAAGGTTGTTACAACATCATTGCGGATGAAGACAATGATCCTAGGAATGTAGAAACAGAAGGACATAGAGACGTAGAAGGACCAGGAGTTGAACTACCTTTTATTGGAAAGCCAATTAAAATCAAGAAAGTTAACATTGGAATAGAGCAAACACCAAAGCTTGCAAACGTTGGAGATTATTGGGATGTTGCCACTATTGACAACATCACAGAGTTACTGCATGAATACCAGGACTTGTTTCCAACCAAGTTCATTGATATGAAGGGAATTAAAGGGACCATGGGAGAGATGAAGATCCCCTTGAAACCAGATGCAAGGACAATCAAGCAGAGACCCTACAGATTGAACCCCAAATATAAGGAGAAAGTCATGATTGAGCTCGACAGAATGTTGGAAGCAGGTATCATAGAACCTGTTGAAGAGTCAGAATGGATTAGATCTATGGTGGTGCAGGATAAGAAGACAAGAGATATTGGGATCTGTGTAGATCTCAAGAAGTTGAACGATGCATGTTTACATAACCCATTCCCTACACCATTTACTGACGAAGTGTTAGACAATGTGGGAGAACAGGAGGTCTACTCCTTCACAGATGGATTTTCAGGATATCATCAGATCAGGATTGCCAAGGAAGATCACCATAAGACCACCTTTGCAATAGAATGGGTATCCTACTAGTATAGAGTGATGTCATTTGGATTGAATAATGCCCCAGCCATATTTTCTAGGGTGGTGGTCGAAGCATTCAAGTTTTAACATAAATTTCTAGAAGCATATTTTGATGATTGGACTGTTTTTAGCTTATTGCAAAATAACATTGAATGTTTAATACTAATGTTGGATAAGTGCAGGCAATGTCAGACTGCCCTGAACCTGAAGAAGTGCATCTTATTTTCACCCTTTGGAGTGCTGCTAGGCCATATTGTGTGTAAGCAGGTATTGTTGGTAGATCCATCTTCAGTCAGACAGTTGTATACTACACTTGGACATACTGGATACTATAGGAAGTTCATTAAGGGCTATGCACAGATTATAGCACCCATGGAGAAGATTTTGAAAAAAGATTGTTAGTTTCAATGGACAGAAGAATGCCAGTAGAGCTTCGACACACTGAAACAGAAAATGGTTACTGTGCCTATTCTGGTTTTCCCAGAATAGAGTAAGGAATTTCACGTGGATGTCGATGCTTCATCTATTGCACTAGGAGTAGTGTTAGCACAAACAGGAGCAGGAGATATTGACCACTCGTTAGCCTTTGCTAGAAGGAAGCTATCTACAGTTAAAATCAATTACACTACCATTGAGAGAGAAGGTTTAGCCATTGTGTATGCGCTGCAAAAATTTCACCACTACTTGTTGGGAGGACACTTTAAGATGTTCATTGATCACTCTGTGCTGAAGCACCTAGTCAACAAGCCAGTCTTGGGGGGGAGAATATGCAGATGAATTCTGTTATTTTAGGAATATGATTTTGAGATTGTGGTCAAATCAGGGAGAATGAACAAAGGACCTGACCACTTGTCCAAGTTGGAACACGGAGAGGAACCTACTAGTTTGGAGGATACACTACCAGATGCACAATTGCTGACCATCAGGAAGGTTGATTATCACTTCACCGAGATAGTTCAGTTCCTGTCAACAGGAATGGCACCTCACGAATATATAGTCACTCAGAAGAAACAACTAGTAGTTCACACTATAGATTTTTCACTTATAGTTGGACATCTATACAAGATGGGACCAGATGAGGTCCTGAGGAGATGTGTTCTAGAGGCAGAAAGACCACTAATTTTGGCAGAATCACATGAAGGCATCGCAGGAGGACACTACGCAGGAAAAGAAATAGCGCAGAAGGTTCTTAGAGTTGGCCTCTGGTGGCTGTTGAGACCACATATTGTACCCTTTTACTCATACTTTTTGCCATTGTTATACCCTTCATCACCTGTATTTAGACCCATATTATCACTTCATCTAATCACCTCAAGGTATACAACGTCCTTTCTCATCACTATATGTTTAATTTG
>ML805399.1:100536-133195 GCA_009831015.1 Picea engelmannii | reverse complement strand
CTTTACTACAACACTAAGTGCTTTTGGAATTGAGCATATATAGTGCGCAGCTATCTTTGAAACAAAAGACTTCCCTGGGTTGATAATTTATGTTTCACTTGGTTGTTTAAAATTAATTAAGCAATTATAGTGACCAACAGTGGCCCACTTTACACAAGGATGCTAAGGATTACTGCAAAGAATGCAATGTATGCCAACGAGTTGGGAAACCATCTAGAAGAGATGAGATTCCTTTAGCACCCCAGCTAACCTTACAGGCATTGGAGAAATGGGCCATTGATTTTGTGGGACCTATAAACCCACCAAGGAAGCGCACAAAAGCAAGGTACATAATTATTGCGACAGAGTACTTGACCAGATGGGCAGAAGCAAGAGCAGTTAAGGATTGTAGTGCAACTACAGTTGTGTGCTTCATATTTGATGACATCATAACCAGGTTTGGATGCCCGAAGATCCTTATGAGTGATCAAGGCACACATTTTATTAATAAGACCATTGAAGCCTTGACTGAGGAATTTGCAGTTCATCATCAGAAGAGCACACTCTACTATCCAAAAGTGAATGGGACAGTTGAATCATTCAATAAGATCTTGTAGACAGCGCTAAGAAAGATTTGCAGTGTGAATAGGGATGATTGGGACTTGAGAGTACCAGCAGTGTTATGGGCCTATAGAACCACTTGCAAGAAGTTGAATGCAGTCCCCCTTTAAGTTGGTCTATGGCCTAGAAGCAGTTGTACCCATGGAATATTCGGTTCCTAGTCTAAGAATTGCATCCTTTACAGATATGGATGACACTGGCATTATTCAAGAGAGGCTCGTGCAGTTGGTCGAACTGGAGGAAGACAGGTTTATTGTAGGATTCCATCAGCAGGTACAGAAGGAAAGAGAAAAGGCCTATCATGACAGACACATCAAGAAGAAATATTTTAAGCAAGGAGATCTGGTATTGGTATACGACAGTAAGTTCATGAAGCATCCAGGAAAGTTCAAAACACATTGGCTTGGGGCTTATGAGGTTGTCTATGTCACGGAAGGAGGAGTTGTGCAATCAAAGACTTTGAATGGGAATTGGAAGGAAGGTTTGGTGAACGGGAGCCGGTTGAAATTGTACTATGACAACCAGTTGCCTCACAGCCATCAGTAATAGAAAAAGAAGAAGGGTCCAGGTACCAGGTGTAGTTGAAAAAGGGTACCAGACATAGAAAAGATAGTTTGCACACAGGGGGGAAGGATAGAGCAAAAAGTACAGCCTGCCCCGCCCAATCTGAAGTCGAAGAGAAATAGAAGGTTCAGATCTAAAGTGCCTCGGGACGAGTCACATGTGAGTGTTGGGGGCCTGTTGGCCCTTAGGTATGGATTAAGGAAGAAATTGAAGAAAAAGGAAGAGAAAAGATGAAGTGCAAACTACGCGGAAGACGCATGGACTGAGATTGGGGAAAAGTGTCCAAAGAAGCAGAAAATATGGAGCGAAGTACAAGAGAGTGAATCATTGGACGAGAGAATCAAGGAGAACAGATCAGCAAGGAAGATGGATCAAGGACAACTCAGCAAGCGGACAAAGCCACCAATGGATTCTTTGGAGCACTTCGTGGGAAGGAAGGAAAGACAGGCTAGTGAAGCCCGAAAAACACGGGTCAAGTTGACCTAGGTTTTTGGTATTTAGGGTTTTGACACCTAGGTTTCGACCTAAGGTTGTCGGTGAGTTGTTGTAATGTATAAATAAAGGTCTAGAGGACCTGGGAAGGGTTGGTGTTAAGTTGATTGAGAGTTTGTCATTATTGTAGAGAGAGAGAGAGAGAGAAGTGTTGAGTGTGAGAGCCTTCTGGTATTGTAAGATCTTCAGCCTAATGAAAATCAACCTTGTAGCTGGGTGCATAGGGAGTGGAGAGAAGAAGAGAGAAAGAGAGATCTACAAGATAAGATCGTTGATCAGAATTGTATGCTTTCATATAATATCAAGAAACACAGTTTTGTGAACGTAGCCCTAGGGAGAGGGTGAACCACATATATCTTGTTGTTTTGTGTGGTTGATGTTGTGTTCCCAGCTTTTGTTACTCTCTTGATGCATTATTATGTTAGATCTGATATATAACTGTGTGAAGTAGGCTTGTGCTTGGTAGAGAGTAGTTAGATCTTGGTGTGTTGTCGCCTTGGATCCACTTGCATTTCCTCTAGTTGTAGACACTTGTGTCCTGCAACCCCCTATTTCTACTTCAGATGAGACTGCATCTGCTTCGTAGGTATTTCCAAAAGGGCCAGTAGTTACGGCTTGTTGGTGCGTTGTTAGAGTTGAACCCTGGGTCTGCCCCTGTGCCAACACATGGAAAACTAGGTGTACTAGCGAAGATGTAGGAAACTCCAATTTGTATGCCATAGTACCAATATTTTGTAACACCTTATAAGGGCCATAGTAATTTGGTGATAATTTATTATCCTTCTTAGCTTGCTTGAGGGACATTTGTTTGTATGGTTGTAGTCTTAAAAATACCCAATCCCCTACTTCAAAACTTCTTTCACTGCGATGTTGATATGCTTGTTGTTTCATGTGATTCTATTCCATGGTCAGGTTGTCCTTTAAGAGTTGGAGAACTTGTTGTTGATGCTTGATGTGATCTTCCACTACTTGAACCTTATATTTTTATTTTAGAGAAGAAGTGATGGAAGGTGGGTGATATCCATAGAGTGTCATAAATGGTGTCATTTTTGTTGCAGTATGAAAGGAAGTGTTATACCACCATTCTACCAAGGGTAACCACTTGAACCATTGTGTTTGTTTATCAGAGACAAAGCAATGAAGGTAGCCTTCCATACATTTTTTCACTATCTCGATTTTTCCATCAGATTCAGGATGATAAGATGAGCTATGAGCCAACTAAGTACCCTAACAAGAAAATAATTTTGTCCAAAAATGTCTAGTGAAGATGGGATCTATGTCACTTACAATAATATTTGGGCTTCCATGTAGCTTGTGAACTATCTCCATGAATGCAGTGGTAATTGTATTGGCCTTGAAAGGATGAGAGAGTGCAAAAAAGTGTGCATACTTGGTCAGTCTATCAATAATCACCATGGTGACTCTCTTTCCTTCAAACTTCGGTAACCTTGTGATGAAATCCATGGAAACCTCCTCCCAGTGCTGACTTGCGATGGCTAATGGTTGTAAAAGATGTGGGATCTTAATTGTTTCCGCCTTATTTTGTTGGAAAACCAAACATTTTGCCACAAACCTTTGAACATTAATTTTAAGGCCATCCCAAAAAAACTCCTTCTTGACCCCATGGTATTCTAAAATCTAGAGTGCCCTCCTACCAGAGAGGTGTGCAATTCTAGGAGTACCTTTTGTTTGAGTTGGGATTTCTTACATAAATATAAGCGATCTTTGTACCATAGTGAATCATTTTTCCATGTAAATGTATCTGATGCACCGGAATCATGCTGCAACCTTTGAATGAGAGTCCACATGTTTTCCTCATTATTCCATTCATCCCTCACTTCTATTATCCAATCGGGTTGGATGATCGAGATAGAACAGAGAAAGGCCTCAACATAATCATCCTTTCTTGAAAGTGCATCTGTCACAACATTTTTCTTCCCCTTTTTGCAAATGTTTTCAAAATCATAACCCAACATTTTGGTCACCCATTTATGTTGTTCTTCTGAAGATAGTCTTTGTTCCAAGAAGTATTCAAGACTATCATGATATGTTTTGACCTTGAAGTGCCTACCTATTAGGTAAGGGCACCATTGCTTCAATGCATGTAGTATTGCCATCATTTCCTTCTCATAAATGGGTTTGTGTAAGTCCTTTACCTTGAGTGGTTGACTTTAAAAAGCAAGGGTCCTTCCTTCTTGCATTAGAACAACACCAATTCCATTTCTCGAGGCTTTTCATTCCACAATAAGGGTTTTTTTGAAGTTTGGTGTGGTAAAGACAGGAGATTTGCACATCGCCTCTTTAAGTTGTTCAAAATATTGAGTTGCCTCTGGAGTCCATGAAAATGCATCATTCTTAGTTAATGTCATTAAAGGTGCTTCTATTCTTCCATAGTTCCGAACAAACCTGCAGTAGTAACCTGTCAAACCCAAAAATCCTCTAAGATTCTTCAATGTTTTGGGAATCGGGCAGTCCATCATGGACTTAATCTTGTTAGGGTCTACCTTGACACCTTCATGAGATACAATATGACCCAAATACTCTACCTCCTTCACCCCAAAGATAGTTTTTGCTCCTTTAGTAGTTGTAGCACCTTTTCAACATGTCAACCATGATCCTCCCAAGACTTGCTATAGATTAGTATATCATCAAAAAATACTAACACAAATTTTAGAAGGAAGGGCTTGAAAATGGAATTCATCAACCCTTGGAATGTGGAAGGTGCATTTGTAAGGCCAAAAGGCATGACCAAAAATTCATAATGGCCTTCATGAGTTCGGAATTTTTTTTGGGGGATATATGCTTCCTTCATTCTAATCTGATGATACCCTCAACGGAGATCCAACTTTGTGAATTAGATCACTCCATGTAGTTCATCTAACAATTCATCAATGACAAGAATGGGAAACTTATCTTTAATAGTGATCTTGTTGAACTCTCTATAATCTGGACACATACACCATGAGCCCTCTTTCTTGAGTACCATTACCACCAGTGCAAAGTAAGAACTTTGGCTACGTCTAATAATACCAACCTCTAACATTTCTTCAACCATATGCTCAATTTCACTCTTCTGGGAATAAGGGTATCTGTAAGGTCTGATGTTAGGAGGAACACTCCTAGGAATTAGGTGAATAACATGATCATGATTTTGAGTGGGTGGAAGACCTCTGGAAATATCTTCAAATACTTTGGAATGCTTATCAATGATCCCTTCGAGATCTAGGGGAATAGATGGCTTAGATGTTTGAACATCTAGTGATAATAGTTGTACAATTACACCTTGATGCACATTTTTCAATAATTTTGTCAATCCATTAGAGCTTATCACCTTACCGGGTTTCCCTATGATACCCCTTAACTCAATTTCCTTTCCTTCCAATGAAAATTTCATGAAAATTAAAATCCATTGTTCCAATGATTGTAACCATTGGACTCCTAGTACGACATCAGCGCCACCATGGGTATATAAATCATTGGAATATTCATTACATATTCCCCCATAGTAATATTGATCTTATGGAATTTTCCTGAGCAATGGATAGTTCCTCCATTTGCAATCATTACTTGAAACTATCGTGTTGGATATATAAAGCAATTGAGAGATTTGGCTAATTTATAGTGAATGAAATTATGAGTATTGTCATAATCAATTAGGACTATTACCTTTTTATTTTTGATATATCCTTCGATATTGAGGGTTTGAGGAGTGTTAATTCCAGCCAATGCATTACATGATATCATGGGAGTCAACTCTTTAGAAGAAATATCTTCTACATTTTCATCTTGAGATGGTTCTTATTCTTCTTCCTCTTCACAATCTATGCAGAATAATTTATTCTCACCACACTTATGTCCCTTATTATACTTGTTGTCACAATTAAAGCATAAACCTTTTATTTTCTTTCCTCCAATTGTTGAGGTGTCAACCTTGTAGGTTGAGGTGTTTTAGAAGAAGGAAAATTATTCTCTTGACAGATGTTAGGAGTGGTCCTTCTAGTAGCCATAGCCATATTTTTACTTTCAACATTTATCGCCACCCTGAACGCATTCTGTAATGATTTGGGTTCCCAAAGGTGAACCTCATGTTGAATGTTATCTTTTAAAGTTCCCATGAATACATTAATCAGGTGCTCATATGGAATATATGTTACCTTTATATTCAATCTTTGGAAGTTCTCAATGTGCTCCGCAACTGAACCCTTTTGCTTGAGATTTATCAATTGGCTAAAGAAGGTATTACTCCTTATATCCTCATAGTGTACTATCATTTCTTCCATGAAAATTTTCCAGGTGACAAGTGATTTGTGAGAGTAAATCCATCAATACCACACAAATTTATTGGGATCTAAATATAAAGAAGCAATTCATACCTTTTGTGTGTGTGGCCCATCATGTAGATCAAAGAACTGCTCCATCTGAAGTATCCATGTGATTGGATATTTGCCATCAAACTTCCTCATATCGATCTTAGAAACGTGGTTGGTCTTCAACCCAAAGTTGGAGTTTCTCTAGTCTTGATTCATCTTTCCTTGTGTCCTCTATATTAGGAAATTTTTCAATCCTTCCATGATCTCCATTTTTAAACCATCCATCTTAGTATCCATTATTGCCTCCAACTTAGCTTCAATTGAATCCATCATCCCTTGTAGTTCATATTTTGTTATTGTTGTTGGGCCTGCGATATGGTTAATTTAATGATGTTGATTAGATCCTTTTTTACCAATATTATATGTGCATTTTCCTATTTTGAAGAGTTTTGAAGATTTTTTGTGTTAAATCTCCGTAGTTCATACCAAGTATGTATGATTTATGTTTTACGATGATTTTGAGTATAATTCAGCATGTTCTAATGATTTTAGGAAACTAATTCGCGTTCTGTGTGTCATAGGGAAAAATCGCAGGTCATTTTTGCATCTGGCACTCCCTTCGGTACTCCATCCAGCACATTGTCTGGTACTCCATCCGGCACTCTGTCTGACACTCCATCCTGCACTAAAACCATGGGTGATTTGGTGGTTATCATATCGGCGGCCAGCAATGGGAAAATCGGAAACACGGGTTTTCTTCGTGCTCAGATAACTTAGAAAAAGTCCTTATCAGATGCCAAGAAATGAACCTGTCTCTAAGTCATGAAAAATGTAAAATGTTGTTAACTGAAGGAGTGGTTCTAGGACATCATGTTTCATTTGAAGAGATAAAAGTCGATCCTGCAAAGATTGAGCTCATTGTCAGACTTCCACCCCCCAAGACTCAGAAAGAGGTAAGAAGATTTCTTGGACATGCCAGATACTACTGGCGATTTATTGAAAAATTTACAAAGATTGTTGCACCTATGTTTGGATTGTTAATAAAGGATGTTGATTTTGTTTGGACTGAGCAGTGTCAAACTGCCTTTGAAACCCTGAAAGCTAAATTGTCTGTGGCACCAGTTCTTAGAGGGCCCAAATGGACTCTCCCATTTCACATATCTATTGATGCCTTTGACACCGCAATAGGAGGAGTATTAGAGAAGAAAGAAGACCAGCAGTCATATGCCATTTATTTTGTAGAAAGAACTTGTCCCTTATCGAGTTAAACTACACAGTCACCGAGAAGGAATTCTTGGTAGTTGTTCATTCTATTAACAAGTTTTGCCACTACATTACAGCTTACGAAGTATTTGTACATATAGATCATTCTTCCATTAGATTTCTCATGAATAAACCCATAACTAATGGCCGAGTGACTAGGTGGCTCCTGCTATTACAAGAGTTTAATATCATCATGCTTAACCGACCTGGAAAGGAGAATTTGGTAGTTGATTTTCTTTCATGAATAAAAAATGAGGATGATGATATTCTTGTAGATGATAGTTTCCCGGATGAGCGCCTTTTTTCCCTCTCTGTAAATACCTCGTGGTTTGCAGATATGGAAAACTATCTAGCTACTAGGAAGTTACCGTCTCATTTGTCACCTCATGAAAAGCATAAAATTATTACGCAAAGTGCCAATTACTCTTGGGTTGGTCATGACCTTTTTCGTACAGGTCCTGATTTGATTATTCGTATATGTGTCCGAGAAGAAGAGGTACCATAAATCCTACGAAGTTGTCATAATGGACCATGTGGTGGCCATTTTTCTGAAAAACGTACAGCATATAAGGTGTTACATTCAGGTTACTATTGGTCTAGCATTTTCAAAGATGTTTACAAGTATGTGAGGAGTTGTGATAGTTTCCAAAGGATAGGAAGACCTACGTCAGCTGACGAAATTCCCTTGCATTCCCAAGTTATGATAGAACCTTTCGAAAAATGGGCCCTTGACTTTGTAGGACCAATTTCACCCATGTCTCGTAAGAAAAACTATATTTTGGTTTGTATAGATTATGTCACCAAGTGGGTAGAGGCAAAATCCCTATTCAGGGCTACAGAAAAATCCGTTGTTGAATTCATCTATGAAGACATCTTTACCCGCTTCAGTGTCCCTCGTGAAATTGTTATAGACCAAGGCACTCAATTCACTTCCAAGCTTATGAGAGAGCTAACAGAGAAATATGGGATTAAACACTGTAAATATTCTCCATACCACCCACAAGCTAATGGTCAGATAGAATCTACAAACAAAGTTCTGGAATTTATCTTAACCAAGACTATTCAATTACATCACCAGGATTGGGCTTATAGGATTCCAGAGGCTTTGTGGGAATATCGGACCACCTGGAGAAACACCATTAGACATACCCCTTATGAGCTAGTGTACGAGAAACAAGTACTTCTGCCAATAGAATTCCAAGTAAGGACCTTCCGTATTGCCGAAGAATTGGGATTAAATTTATATGAGGCTCAAAAACAATGAGCCCTACAATTGAATGAGATGGATGAGATCAGGCAAGATGCCATCCAACAAACAATGTTAGTCCAAAACCAGAGGAGCAAGTGGCATGACAAGTTTATTAAGAAGAAACACTTCCAACCTGGTGATTGGGCTTTGTTGTTTGATTCCTGATTTAAAATCTTCAAAGGCAAACTCACCACCCGGTGGTTGGGTCCTTACGAGTTAATCATTGTATATGACAATGGAGTTGTTAAAATCAAAACAATTGACAATGGACAAGTCTCCTTTATAGTAAATGGACACTGACTCAAATTTTATCATAAGCCCATTTCCAAGGAAGACTTTCCACAGGTCATGTCAACTGATAAGGCATTGGCCTTAGTAGATGGGGAAGTCCCCCTTGTTCTTGAATGTTTTCTTAATTTTCTACTGTACATATGTAAATAATTTTGAATTTTGTTAATAAGCAATTCTAGAGATTTCTATAGATATTTATTTCACCAGGAGTAGACAATTTCAAGGAAATATAAAAGAAGGATTATTCTTCGAAATATTGCTATATTTGAACCTTGTTGTCTGCTAAGCATCAAATGAGTATTGACTTGTTGTAATTAGCTATTCTTTTGCAAAGATTTTCATCTTCTCTTTTTCTTAAGGTATTTAAAAAAAAAACAAGTTGCTCTTTGTTATCGGGCTAATTGTTAAGTGTGGACACAAATCAATCCCCCTAGCTTCACTACGAAACTAGAACAAAACAAGACAGTACACTACTCTTTCCTTAATTTCAATTATCAAATGAGAAATGGATCTAGAACATACCTTTTAAATATTGAAGATCTGACTTCGCCAATGCAATCTAAGCTTCGTCATGAAGTTTATGAGAAATATCTGCAAATAGGCACAAGCCAATGAAGACAAGAATAACAGAGTCTATTTGATATGAAACTATGTACGTGATCAAGGAATCGTACAATATGAACAAATAACATTCATATAGGAAAGAAAATCATATCTATATTAAAGAATGTGGAAGAAAGATACAACCAGATGCCTTGATGTTGTCAGGTTCTTTCCAACAGTTCCTTGCTTCCCATACACTTCTAATCCATAGATTATGAGACTGTAGATCTGATAGCTACTCACAATGTATCTTGACAAATCAAAGCTCAAAACCACTCTACAAGCTCCAAAAACTCCAAGCTACAAAACCCAAGCTCAATCCAACTAACTTTCTCCATGAGAGCTCCTCTCCTTTTATAAGATGAAGAGGATAAGGTGAGGAGGTTAGGATGATCCCACTAAATCATGAAAGCGAGTAAGATCCAAACCGTTCAGAGGCCATCTCACCATAGAAGATTCTCCTTCTATAAGCATCAAGAAGATGCTTGTTTTTCCCACGTACAGGAATTTCTGCACCATAGCTATAGTGCAGCCTGCGAAAACTCCGCAGCCTAGCTTTAGTACAGCCTGCGGAAATCAAGCATTTCCACACCCTGTGTATAGGGAAGCCTACATAAATCCTCTTTAATAGGGTTTTTACAAAGGAAAATACAACTTCTTCTCTCAGTAAAAGTTCTTCTCCCTTCTTTCTTCAGGAATTCAGGCCACTGACCCCTCTAAAGGCAACAAATAGGTTTACATCATTAACAGTCATAGGGATGATGAAAATAATGTGTAACACTCTTGAAAATATCCACCACTATATAAAGAAGTGATACCATAACCATCAAGCTTAGAGATCTCTCGTACAGTTTTCCCAAGAAACTTGAGTAAGAGAGTAAATTATCTTTATTAAAGAGTAACAAGGAGATCTAATTAGCGGTTAGTCATGGAAACATCACAATAACTTACAAAAGAAGAAAGTGAGTTGAGCCTAGAGATACCTTTATGTTCTTTCTCAATGGTACCATCCACTACACACTAAATAGCTTGATTATATCATATCTTTAGATAGGCCACGTCCTCTTAAGTACCCCTTACATCAAGACAATCACTAAGGAATATAACGGAAAGTCATCCTCTAACATAAATACCATCCCAATTAAAAAAAAATTGTTTTCGGAGTTGTTCCCCCATCTTCTTGCACAAAGCAATCTTATACTAAAATATTAAAAGATGGAGGGCCAATCTCTGAGGGTGTGAGAGGCTAACCCGTTGGGATAGTGAACAAGTCTGCTGGCAGTGGGTACCAGCCTATGGTATGACTAGGTAAACACGTCGGAGTACTGAACAGGCTTGCTGGCAGTGGGGCATTCTACCTAGCGAGGATGATAATCTGACAAAAAATAAATAACAAATTTAAACTTGTCCTGATGTACGGCATTACTTGTAGACAAAGATGACATGAAGTATGTATGGTTAAGCTAAGGTTAATGAACTCCATAAACTTCCCATTTGGAACTAACTTTGAGACTATCTTGAAACTCTCTTACCTACCTCTTCTTATCTATTTATAAGATCTCTTATCCTATAGGTGGGGCCATCTTTTAACCGTCTCGTTAGACCAATCTGTGAAATTTATCTCTGCACTCAACAAGCTGTAAATCTTTGGTTATTGGGAGAACTGACTGGTTTCCTATATTTTTTATTGTGAGGTGTCACAATACTTAGGTGTGGAGGAGGGGTTCATGAATTGACAAATGATAACATTGCCTAGAAGAAGTAAATCTTTGTAAAAATTTATGTGTATTGTTTTCATGATACAAGTTATTGCAGCAGCAGTCATTTTATTTCTTTGAAATACTAATTTCCTGTGTGTTATAAATTGTTGTACATATCCTTAACAGACCACTTTATTGGTTTATCTTCGTTGCAGGTTGTTCATTGAAGAATTGAAATTGCATGCCTTATGCAAGTGGATTGAGTAAGCATGGTGGCAAAATCAACAATAATAGAACATGTTGCCTCTACTCTTAATCAATATGACTGTCAAAACCATTCCAAGACTGCAGACTATCCATTACAAGAGGTAAAAATGCATTTCGCACAGAGGTGCCATATGGAGTGTCGTATGAGGTGTTGTATGAAGTGTCGTATGAGGTGTTGAATGAAGTGCCATATGAAAATAGACACTAGTAATTGTCCACAATTTCAAGTAACTAGGAATTAATGGCATTTAATTGAATTAGTTCATGGCAATCAAGATCGAATGATGCAAACCTTAGACATTTTTATGATCAAATGTCCAAGTCAAAAAACTTGGACATTGATCTAACTTTGTATCATTATGATTGCCCCCAAAAATGTGCCTTCAAATTAAAATTCCCTCACACATGGCAACTCGTGCGTGCATGTGTGCAACCAATTCCACCCTAGGCACACTCATAAATGGAATTGGGTTATCCCATTATTCCTCACACTCACCTCTGCTCATTCTGATTCCCCTCTACTTATTTCATTCCTCTATTTTTAAAACACGCCCAGCCTCTGTTCATTTTGTTCCTCTGTTCAATTGCTCCTCTGTTCAATTGTGCTCGGTTGCTGCTCAATCATGCCCTTCCTTGGCCCGATTGCACCCATCCTCTATCAAATTCACCTCTGTCCATTCCTTCACACCATCACGATGCCCAAACGGTATGATCCCTCTTCCTACGCATACCTCTTCGCCATCCTGGAGTTTTCACATTGCAGGGAAGTATTTTTGTGCACAGGTTGGGGGGCATTTTTGTCTCACTTGCAGGGCCACGATGATGGAATCTCAATGAAATTTTCCCTCAATTTTGATGGGAAGACAGCGCGTGTGGGGTATCTCACCTTTGGGGTCTCAGAGGAGTCTATAGTTGTAGCCACGAAGCTTCCAAGAGTGGGAGATAGATGGTTTAAAACCCACCAACTACTGCGATCAAGCTACAACAGGGTTTTTAAACCAGAATTTCAGAACATCTATGGAGCTAAATGATACTCCAAGGAGTGGATAAAAGAGGAGCTAATAACCCCTCTCATAGTCATCACCGGTTTGATCACATGTGAAGGTAGATATTCCACCTTTAAAGCCTGTCACTTTCAATTGTTAGCTCACTTTCAGTTCAATAAACCATTGAATTTTCCCTTCTACTTTCTAAAGAGATTGGGGAATATGTCCTATCAAGTGAGGAAGAATGTAACCAACTCCCACAACAGCCTCTTTCACCATGGCCTTATCAAACTCCTTGTTTTAGTCGAAGTGGAAAAAATAGGGGCAAACTTGGGATGAATTCATTTACCAATTTGCAAACCCTCACTTGAAAATTAAGACTAGCAAAAAGACATTGGATTTAAGGACTATTTCTCCATCCAAACCTCATTCTCCGAGGACTCCAAACCCTCCTACACAAACCATTTCTTTACCGAAACAAAAATCCAAGAAGCTTGTTGAAACCCCTGCATCCTCATCGGGTAAAAAGACCAAGAGTAAAGATTAGAGAAAGCCCATTGCTAATATTCAGATGCCTTCAATATCTCTTGATCCTACACCCAAAAAGCTACAAGAAGTGATTCAAAGAGACTTTCCTACAGTTCCCACAAATAGGAGAGGAGCTAATCGATTTGATAGAGGACCCTTTCGAAAGAGTACCCAGAGCACAAGAGGAAAACCTTATGTAAAACCCCTGACTACTTCGGACCCTATCGAAGTATCTTCCGATCTTGAAAGCCCTCACAAAAGACTTAGGGAAGTGTCTACAGACGAATTGGAGCCTCAAAGAAAGAAAAAATCAGAACCTACTTCTTCTCATCAACCCCCTATTACTCCTACCTCACAGATGCCTTACCCTAGATCTAAGAATGATAGAAACTCTACATATTTCAATGGATCTAAGCCTTCCTCTGAGATATTTGATCCTGCTCCAGCCATGGAGAAATTACAATAAGAGAATTTTCAGTTGCTACAACAATTGGAAGACAGGAAGACCATGGACACCCATCTTCACCATGATAATGCAATCCTCCAAGCAAAGGTGAATACCTTTCAACGGTTGGTTGATTAGATGACCAAATCCAACTGCAATCTCGAGGTACAATTGAAGAAACACAAGAGGCATAAGACAAAATCTTCACGGCAAGAAGGAGAATCTTCTAAAGCTAATCCTCCTCAACAAGCTTAGTCATGAGGGGCAATTCCTTTTTGTTTGCAGTAGAACCTGCAAAATCTTAAGTGTGGGGGTAATTTTGGGCCCACGATATGGTTAATTTAATGATGTTGATTAGATCCTTTTTTACCAATATTGTATGTGCATTTTCCTGTTTTGAAGAGTTTTTGTGTTAAATCGCCGTAGTTCATACCAGGTATGTATGATTTATGTTTTATGATGATTTTGAGTATAATTCGGCATGTTTTAATGATTTCAGGAAACTAATTCGCGTTATGTGTGTCACAGGGAAAAATCACAGGTCATTTTTTCATCTAGCACTCTATTCGATACTCCATCCGACACTCCGTCCGGAACTCCGTCCTGCACTAAAACCATGGGTGATTTGGCGATTATCATATCGGCAACCAGTGATGGGAGAATCAAAGACATAGGTTTTCTTCGTGCTCGTGGCCTCCAGCTACTAAGCTTCTAACAACTCAGATTGGATTTTTATGTTGGGCGTTTATTGGCTCACCTTGTTTCTAGAACCCACCGGCGGTTAAGACGCATTGAATGTGATTTGTTGTTTTTAGAGGAGGATGAACCTTCCAGTGGTCGACCTCTCAGCTTGTAAATCTATAAATACCACCTCAGTGGTCATACAAATAGTTAGGGAGGAGATCAGAAGAATAGTTAATCTTTGTTTTGCCAATCCCATACATATTTGCTAAAACTGTGTAAAATTGTGTTTTTTATTTTAAATGTTGAAATTGTGTAAATTGAGCTCATGGTTCGACCTTGAAGAGTAGCCATGACCTGTTGGGGGGGCCACCATCAGTCTGGGTGAATAATTAGTTAGTTTTCTCGTGAATTTGAGTAGTGTAATCGCCATTATGTTTGTTTCCTGTACATGAGTTTTATTCTCTTTATTTTCTGTATAAATTGTTGTTTATGATTTAATTGTTTTAGTTTAGTTTTGCAGGTTATTATGGAGGCTATTGTTAATATGCAATGATGTTTTAGTTGATAGGGAATGAACTTGAAAGTTCTTAGCTACTAACCCTGTGTGTAATTAGATGATAGCTAGATTTTCTTTATGCTGAAATAGAGTATAAAAACAGAGTTAAAACGGAGTAGTTAGTTTATGGTTTCTTTGACAAGGTTCGGTGGATGGATAGTTGTTAGTTTTAGTTTTCATTTTCAGTTTTATTATCTAATTGTTGTTTAGTTTTTCTCATTTAGTTGTTAGTTAATTTGTTCATATAGTTTCTTGTCATATGTTGAAATAGAAATAGGATTTAATTTATGTTTTATGAGTATTTTCAATTGCAATTTAATTTGTTAAAATAGAATTAGTTTAGTTTATTTCATGCAATTTCCTTTCTAGATTTAGGTTGCAATTTTAATTCAAAGTTGATTATTAAGTTTAGATTTCAATTATGAATCTAAGTAGTATGAATTTTCTTAATTAGCATAGAATGCAATTGAATTTCATAGAATAGTGTTTTTTTATACTATTGATGATTAATGCATGATTGAATAATCACATGGATATGCAGGATAGTTGATGTTGCTTCTATAATGGCTAAGTTCTCATTGGATTGCCTAATTCATACTTTTCATTTTGCTATCGAAGTCAATATTGATTTTATCCCTCTTGAGTTATCGTTAATTGTTAAGTGTCATCGTGATATCATAAGACACCGGAGACATAACCATCAACACTATATCTGAGTTTTCTTGCTTTCATAAGATTAGAAGATAGTTTCCTTACTTTTGTAGATTAGATAGTCTTCTTACTTTGGTAGATTAAAGAATAGTTTTCTTATCATAGAATAAAGAGTAGTTGTTGATTACTTTTATGGTCATGATGCTTTCAATTTAGTAGATTAATATTTCCTTTTATAAATTAGAAGTAATTGTGAGTTTAAGTTAAGAATAGAGTTCACTTGCTTATTAGTTTGATTAGTTGCTTATTGAGTCATCTTGATTAGTTTACTTGCTGTAGAAGTTATCATAGGTTAGTTAGTTGCTTGCTTGCTTGTTTACTTGCTTCAATAGGGTAGTTGCTTGCTTGTCTATCTGCTTTAATAGGATAGTTGCTTATTGAATTTGAGTAGGTTAATTAAAGTAGTTTGTTGTTGTTATTGTTTATTAGGTAGATTAAATAGATAGTTTTATTTTGCTTATTGTCATGATTAAGTTAGTTTGCTTTTAGGGTTTTCATTTTCTTTCTTATAACTATCCATCGATCCTTTGTTCAAAAGTTACTTAGGGTAAATAGTTTAAGTTTCTTGATAGGGTTTGATCATTAATAGTCTTTGCTTGAATAGATTAGCCCTTAGATATCCCATTTCCTTAGTTAGACTATACTACCTCTATCCTTTATGCCTTGGCACATATAGTGCTACAACTCTAAGTTTACTTACCCCGGGTTGACAATTTAATTGAGGGTTTTTAGTGTTTTTTAGTGCATATAGAACACCCATCAACTGTCTTCTTTTGTAAATCATTTATGTTTGTGCCCATTTATTCACCTTCATCAAGAGTCCAAGTAGGACTATCTGAAGGCTTATTTGTTGTAGAAGTTCCCTTTTTTGGTGGCATGTTGGCCAAGATTCACTTTTAAACCTTGAATTCGAGATGGTTCTACTAGACGATCTTTCTTATGTTGTATCTCCAACATTTCGGCCCTTCTGAGTCTGAAAATGTTGTTCTGTAATTCTATAATACGTATTCTCTACAATTCCACAGGTCTAATAAAAATTGGATGTTCCAAGTGGAAGTTATGGTAACTTCCCCACACCTTGTTGATTTTTGTCCCTTCTAGGAGAGCCTGCTTGTAAAGCATTCCAAGAGAACAATATATGATATTTAATTCTGAAATTTGCACCAAAAATATTATAGATTGTCCAATTTCCAATGCAACTAGTCTCACTTAATTTGGATACTCACTGAAAAAGATATCATTGTTTTACCCAGAACACATGTTTGAGACTAATTAATATGACTAGTCATCTACCCTATCTTACACAGGGTGTATCTACAAAAAGTAGGATGACCCAAAATATGAAATTTTTATCACAGCTACCTTGATAATTTTTATGAATATCCTCCAAGTTTTAGGGTCTGAAACGTCATAGAAATAAATTTATAGCGAAAATTCCACAATGACTAAATTCAGCACGATTCCAGAACCCTATCTTACATAGGCTATATCACCGAAATTATAAGGCCACAAGAGCTAAAATTTTAACCCCAAGTACCTTGATCCGTCTACTAAATATTCTCCAAGGATATTTTTTCTGAAACATCATAGAAAAAAATTATAGCGACAATTCCAAGGTGTCTCAGATGCAACAGCGAAACCCCAAGACCTTGAGCTCTGATACCAAATGTTAAGAACCAAATATCAAAATAGCATAAAAAACCTCAGAATAAGTACTCAACTCCTTAACAAAGAGATAATTTTAGATAATAAGCCTCTTCGAGGGGGAAACCTCCCTATACACCACATAAATTTACAAATATAAGATGATTCCAAATGAAAAGGTCTCCTTGGTATATATAGAAAACTAGGAGGTACAATTACAACTAATGGACCCAAGTTGACATAAATAAAATAAAAATACTAATGTAATATGCCCCAATTAAGGGGTAATGTGCCATTATTTAGGGCTTAACAGGGAGAAAGAGGTATGCCTCCTCTAAGTACACCCACACCTGAGGGATATTATCCACAGATAGAGGAGCATATTGTCGAGTAAGAGCATGTTGCAATGGAAAATGTCATGGGTATGATGAGGTATTTTCAAAGGATGCTAGAGGCACTGATAAATCTCCTTGATCGGGATGAGCGCAGAGGATCTGCACTCAATGAGGGTTTGTAGCGTCCTCCTGTAGTTAGTGGTAGTGCTCATAGAAAACTCGAGAAGGTAAAATTTCCCGAGTTTTGGGGTTCCACGAACGGTTTAGCCACTAAATCTTGGTTGGAGAGAATGGCAATGTGTTTTGCATTGTGCGATTATACCTCCAACATGAAAGTTCACATGACGGTCTTCCAGCTGAAAGGAAGTGTTCTTTTATGTCGAAAGACACTCTTAGCATAGGTGAATATGGTCATTGAAGACATGTCTTGGGAATTGTTTGAGGAGCGATTCCGAGAGAGGTACCTATCTGAGGAGTTCATTGAATTTCATCTTAATGAATTCAATGCTTTACGACAGGGTAGTCGTATAGTACCTAAGTACGAGGCTAGATTTATGGATTTGCTTGGATATGCTTCACACCTGAACACTGAAAAGTTAAAGGTAACTAAGTTTGTTTTTGGTCTCAACTACAACATTCATGCTAAGGTGAGGATTATGATGCCTCAGACTTTGCACGATGTAGTACAGAAATCTTTTATCACTGAGGAGAATTGAACAGTGGAGGTTAGGATAGGAATCCTTCCAGGTAGATAGGACAGATGCCACATAGAGCGCCACAGCAGCAAACACCCATTAGACAGACTTTTGGGCACCGTGATACATCCAAAGGACCTGTATTTTCTACACCATGCAGACATGCTACCAATCAAAGGACTATGTATTGAGCACCATCGTAGTAGTAGTCGCGTCGTCCTCAACAACAATAGTAGTATAGATCTATTCTGTGGAACAGATCAGAACCTTAGAACCCTAGAAAAACAGATTCTTCCTCTGGAACTAGGAGCATCGATTCTAAGAACAGATGTTGGACTTGTGGAGAATACCACTATCAGAGAGATTTTTCTATCGAGAAGGAGATAACTATTGGATCAGTAGGACAGACGATATTAGGAGATTTGGACACGGCCCATAAGATTCATGTAGCGGTGAATAACCATCAGGTCAAGCATCAGTCTACAGTGATCGAGACTTCACGTATAATAGCAGATCAGCAGTTTAGTATTTTGATAGATCCAGGAGATACTAAGAGTTTTATATCTAGTGTTGCACTCAAAATAATTAAGGTGAAGGTAGTCAAACAAGATGACTTTAGATTTGTAGAATTGGCATCTGGAGCCAAGCAAAAAGTTGGAGGAAAGGTTAAATATTGTAGTATTAATTTGGGTGAATTCGTCGTAAGTGTAAACCTTTTTGTCACAACCTAGGGATCCTATGACATTGTGATTGGAATGGATTGGTTAGAGTCGCACAATGTGATACTTAACCAGATGAAAAGGTTAAGATTAATTGATGATTTGGGACAGAATAGAGTAATTGTAGGGAGAAACCAAGGAGTATCGCTAATATTTACTTCTTACCTACAATTACAGAAAAATATGTGCAAGGGATGTAAGTTGTATGTCATTTTAGCTCTTAACGAAAAGTGTGACGCGGAAAGATTGGAAGACTTTCCAGTAGTATCGAAGTTTGCTTATGCTTTTCCGGAGAAACTATCGGGTATACCGCCTAAAAGAGAATTGGAATTTACTATAGATCTAAAACCTGGAATGGAACCAATTGTAAGAACACCCTTTCGGATGTCGACACCTGAATTAAAAGAGTTAAATATGCAGTTGAAGGAGTTATTAGATTTGGTACTTATATGTCAGAGTGTATCCCCGTGGGGTGCACCGGTCATTTTTGTAAGAAAGAAGGATGGATCGTGGAGGATTTGCATTGACTATCGTCAATAAAACAAAGCCACGATCAAGAATCAATGCCTGTTACTGAGGATTGATGACTTATTTGATAAAATGAAAGGGGCGACAATGTTTTCAAAGATTGATTTAAGGTCGAGATATCATCAATTACGAATCAAAGAGGAAGACATTCCTAAAACATTGTTTAAAACAAGATTTAGACATTATGAATTTACAATATTACCGTTTGGTTTGACAAATGCCTCGGGTGTATTCATGAGTTTAATGAATTGGGTGTTTCACGAATACTTGGACAAGTTCATACATGTATTTATTGATGATATATTAATTTACTCTCGGACAAAAGAGGAGCACAACGAACATCTGAGATTAGTTTTGGAGTGTTTAAGAGAAAACAAGTTGTATGGAAAGTCGTCGAAGTGTTCTTTTTATCAGAAAAAGATTCACTATTTGGGACACATTATCTCTGGAGAAGGTATCATTGTGGATCCAACGAAGGTAGAGGCTATTATGGAATGGCCAACACTGAAAAACATGTAAGAAGTACGTATTTTTATGGGATTAGCGGGTTATTATAGACATTTCATCGAAGGTTTTTCAAAAATAGCAAATCCAATTACAGAACTGCAAAAGAAGAATAAGAAATGTGTATGGTCAGAGAAATGCATTGAAGAATTTTAGAAGGTTAAGGAATTATTAACGACAACATTGATATTGAAGGTACCTGATATGGACAAAGAATTCTTAGATGCACTGACGCATCCAAGGAAGGATTGGGTGGAGTATAAATTCAAGAAGGTTGAGTTATTGCATATATTTCAAGGAAACAAAAAAGGCATGAAGAGAATTATGCAACACACAATTTGGAATTATTAGCGAGTATTTATGCCTTAAGAGTTTGGAGACACTACCTTAATGGACGGAAATTCGAATTGAAAACTGGTTATAGTGGATTGCAACACATTTTTACTCAAAGTGACTTGAATGCACGAAAAAGACGTTGGTCAAAACTTTTAAGTGAGTATGATTTTGAAATCACGTATATTAAAGGAACAACTAACAGAGTAGCAGATGCATTGAGTCAGAGACCATGCATTTTCTCAGTAATACCACTAAAAATGAACCTTCGGGAAAATATTTTAGCTTTACAAATTGATGAAGACTGGTACAAGGAAGTAAAGGACAATATCGGAAAAGATACCATGATGATACCTAGATATGAGGGTTACTCTATGGACAATGATAGGCTACTAAGATATAATGGCAGAATTTATGTACCACCAAATGACGAATTGAGAAATTTAATTTTGAACGAAGCTCATCGAAGTGTATATGGCTCATCCTGAAGTCACGATAATGAAGGCATATCTTAAACCACTATTCTTTTGGAAGGGGATGAAATATGATATAGTTAACTATGTGGTGAGATGTCTTGAATGTCAGCAAGTGAAGGTTGAACATAGACATCTAGTGGGATTATTACAGCCACATGTGATTCCTAAATTGAAATGGGAAGTCATATCGATGGATTTTATTGTTGGATTTCCATTGACAAAAAGGAGACACGATTCTATTTTTGTAGATGTCGACACTTTGACTAAGAGTGTGCATTTTATTACATTTTGTACAACATATCAAGCACTTGACATAGCTAGAATTTTTGTTAATGAAATTGTAAGGTTGCATGTTGTACCAAGGAAGATAATCTCTTATCAAGGATCGGTATTCACTGGACGTTTTTGGACTAGTTTCCAAGAGGATTTGGGCATGCAATTAAATTTTAGTATAGCATATCACCCAGAAACCGATGGACAAATGGAAGGGACGAATCAAATTCTAGAAGGTATGCTTCGAATGTATGTGATGGATCAACAGAAACTATGGGAATAATTTTTACCATTGGTAGAATTTGCGTATAATAACAGTTACCAGAGTTCAATAAAGATGGCATCTTTTGAATTTCTATATGGAAGACCGTGTCGGACGCCTTTGAGTTGGGATCGACTAGAGGATAAGGTCCTCGTGGGACTGGAAGTGATCAAGGAAATGGAAGATCAGATGTGAACCATAAGGATAAGGATTAAGGAAGCGCAAGACTGACAAAAGAGTTATGTGGATGCACATCGTATAGACCGTATTTATGAGGTTGGTGATAAATTGTTTTTGTAGGTGAAGCCGCATAATATTTTGATTAAGTTTAGAAAGGACGCTAAACTCTCTCCAAGGTTTGTGGGACTTTTGAAGTGATAGAAAAGAAAAGGCATGTGGCTTACCAACTAGCCTTACCTGATTCTTTGAGGTGTATGCACGATGTGTTTCATGTTTCAGTTTTACGTCATTATATTTCAGATCCATCACATGTTATTGATTTGAGTTCATTGCAGGTATCAGATGAGGGTGCTCTAATAGCGGAGAAAATCTGCATATTGGACCATCACACTCGATAGCTATGGCGTCGATTGGTCGATCAGGTCAAAGTCCAATGGGACAATTATATTCCACAATCTGCCACTTGGGAGGATGCACATGAGATGCGTCAGCAGTTTCCATATTTATTTTGAGAGCTTGATATATATATTAGTAGAAACTATATTTATTATTTTCATTGTTAGATTGTACAAACTTCGAGACGAAATTTAAAACAAGAGGGGGTGTATGTGACATCCATATTTCATTGACCACATTTTCATAACACTGATTATTCTTTGTGGACACTTGCGTGCAAGTGATCTGGCTAAACATGGTACATTATGATTATCTGATTTGGTTTATGAGTTTATGTTATTATTGAGTATTGAAATTTTGATATATTATTAATATTGATGTATAAGATTGACATGTATTATAATGAGGTTTCCTGAGTGTGCAAGAAACATGGCATGATGAGGATGTCGATGGCATCGACAAAATTCCTTGGACTCTGGATTGAGTCAGGAAGTGGACTATTAACTTTGATTATGAGTACTTGTTTTTATTACGTATATATTATGACGATTTCAGTTATGGATTTCATGTATAAGGGTTATTGATATTATCTTTTTCAGTGGATGCAGGCATAGTGACGCTTGCTAATCCGACTCACATATGGAGTAAAGGGGTCATACACAGATATCAGATAGATTAGGGAGAGGTGTGGCAGCGTCCCTATCAAATCCTAATAGCACTCCCTTCATGACTTGAACTGGAGGTTAACGACTACCTTGTTCCTGAAAGGTTGAGGATGTCGTTAGGGCATACTAAGACAGTCGTTCATGAGGATTTCTGAGGGGCGTGCAATAAGGTGGATTCATTATTCCTCAATAATCCCTTAGTCTCACACAAGGTCGACAAGTGGAGTATTAACTTCAATCATCTTACAACTTCCCAACTAAGTCATAGAGAACAACAAAAATAATGGTGAGTGACACCTTTGGAGCATGTATGTGCATCTTGAAGGGAACATCACATGAATAAATTAATAAGTTAATAAAAAAAATTGAATACCTTAGAGAATAAAACGAATACTTAGAATTAATTAATAAAGAGATTTAAATTATATTAATTAATAAACATGAGACATAATAAAATCTAAGTCCAATTCTTATGCCTAGATGAATTTTATAGAAATGGGTCTAAGGGAAATTAGACTAATTAAAATATAGAAAAGGGAGATAAAAATTAAGACATGTGCACAATGTGTGCATGAAATTAATAAAAATAAATTATTGCATGAGAGAATGGGTTGTCAACATAGAGTTAAATCCTAAGTCAATCTAGACTCTAAATCCTAACTAAGAGAAGAGTCTTAATCAAACTCCAACTATAAATTAGTTAGGAGACAAAATAAAGGAGAAATTGGAGAACTAAGGGACAACTAAGAGAAAATCTAGGAACTAATTGAGGAGGTGAGGAAAAAATCAAAATATATTTAATTAAAAGAAATTAAAACATGTGCAATTGGAGGGAAGTGTGACATGTGTTGAGGCTGAATAATCTCTAATTTAATTATTAAAAATTATTTAATTATGCATGAATTCACAAGTGTCAAAACAAATTTTCTTATAAAAAGAAGGAAGAGTAAGGAGGAAAGGACCCTATTGTTGGATGACTGAAATGCTGGAAAATTTTCATGTGACTATTTTTCTTGTGTGAGTTGGGCTGCAAGCTTTGTACAAGAGGTGGAAGCCTCTCCTTGCAAGGACAAGCTTGAGCTAGTTTTTGGATCTGAAACTCTGTGTGTGACCCCTTTGCAACTCAGGGGGCTAAGGAGGAAGAAGAGTACCCCTAGCTTTGGCTAGGAGGTACCAATGAAGTCATTTGATTAGTAGGCAAAGGGGACAAGGACGTAGTGCAAGATTTCAAGTTGACAAAGGACGTAGCGCAAGATTCAAGCTGGATATTATCCTCAAATTCCTTCATTATTCTGGTCATGGTACTTTAATTTCTAGTTATTAATGGTGTATTTGAATATTAATTTGTGTATTCTGAATATGTACGGAATGGATGGGACTGTATAGTTTTCTTATCTCCTTTACAATATACATTATATTGTCTTATAGCAGCAAGAATGCAGAGTATTTAGAATATTACCTTTGTTCTTTTATATACAATTAAATCCATGCATCGCGGTTGAATAGAGGCAGTTTTGTTTTATTGTTTAAGTAGATCATGTTCTGCAGAATAAGAGGTGGTGTGCAAATCTGTTGGAGCGATCTCTGTTTTTTTTAATTGCTTTATCTCTATGAAATTTCGCAAATGGATTAAAACAAGATTTTAAATGATCAAGAAAAATGAAACAATAATTCCTATAAGTTCATTAAATCGCCAGATAGCTATTCTTTGCTTGAAATTTTTTTTATATGAAATTTTTAACAATGCCCTAAACGACGGATTGTTAGTTTCTTAGAATCTCCATGGTATCCGAATTCGTATTATGTCAATTAGATTCGTGAAATTATAGGACCCAGTCACTATGTATGTTGAATCCTGAAGAAGTAGGTGCCAAATCTAGAGGTTAATTCTGTATGTGTTTTGTTTAATATCGCTCTGAAAATCCATGATACGTATTTACTGTTGATCTTGGGTTTTTGTTTTGAAATAAATCCTATTTAGATTTATGTTCTAGATTTGGACTTGGTAGTTTTTTTAAGTTATTTTTAGATGCGTTTTTATTTTAATTATTGTTTCTCTATTGTCACCAAATAAAATTGAGCTTAGAGAGCTTGATATGGACCTCCGATATTGCTCTGTTTAAAATCGGTTGGGATAGATTAAAACAAATGTTATACGATTTCTCTTTCAAGAAAAAAAAATGCAATTGGATCAAGAAAATTGAAGCATTAATGTGGAATGAATTATGTTGTATGGATATGCCACTGTAGCATTATCTTGCAATTGACACATATCAGAAGTATGAAGGAACCGATCTGAAGTTATCTAGTGACGAGCGAGTAATCAAAGGCGCACAACGATTAGTTGTTACCTTAGGAAGTTTATTGACCCTTGTAGTGCCTTATTTTCCATTTTATTTTGTTGTTAGATGGTTACTTCTTGTTAAAGACATGAGTTTTAGGAGAATATATCCACTATGATGGAGGTGGATTTGGTTGAAAATAGACATGTTGAACAGGGGGTTTTAGTTAATCATTGTTATGAAAGTTTTCATTGGTCAATTCTTTAATCATCATAGCCCGGGATAGATGTCAAGCTTCTAAATATTGTCTTGTCCGATAGAGAGACGATTGATCCTTTTGGGCTGCAGTTTTTTTATTTATTTTAGCAATTAGAGCACTAGGACGCCGAAAGGCTCTCTTGCAACTCCTTCAATAGGGATACGCGATCAATAATGTAATGTAGGTTATGTATGCATGGTTGTTTCGGTTGTGATTAAATTTTGTGGATTTAGAAGTTTTTGATGTGTTAGTCCCTCTTTGTTTAAGTGTTGTATTAAGGCCCGATCATGTGCAATTTGTAGCTTTTATGATGTAGATCCGACCGAGTTGCGGACTGTTGTTGCATTTTTAAATCAATATTCAATAAGTAATGATATTGGGTGGTCATTTAAGATTTCTATTATTAATGTTTCAATCTCTAAATTTAGAGATATGTTTAAGTGTGATGATATGGTGTAATAATTCCATAAAATCTGCTACATGGCGTCGTTTCTCCTTCCTTGTTGGTTAACATCTCATGCAGTGAACTGGTGGAAAATTTTGGAAGTGGTTGATGTTATTTAATTAATCCCACTACTTTTTCCTTTGTTCTTTCCATGCTTACATCTCTTTCACATGCAACTAGCATGTCCACATAATCAAAGTCATGTTAATAATAAGAATATTGAATACCTACTTCTACGTATAATAATTAGTCCTTTCAATCAAGTGTACTACCTAGATGAAGCACACCACCTTATTTGAACTCTTAAGAACCAATTTAAGTAAAATCGAATATAAATCTACGTAAGTAATACGTATGAAAGATCTTCTTTAGTATTTATATCCCTTTTGTTTTACATTTTGGTGGAGACCAAGCGAAAATAATTAATGTTAATTAATATATTAATAATTATATCATTGATTGGAAAGCGAATAACATTCAATTATGACTAATTGAAACTTCACACCTAGGTAAGTAAATTCGAGCAACGAAATATTTTATTTGTAATTTATCTTACAACCTACTAAATTGATCTAATTAAATTCATTGTGCAAGTCACGCAACCGCAAGGTAAGGAAGATGAATCGATTGCACCTTCACACCCTATGGTATCAATAGATAAAAATCCTTGGAATCAGTATCAGACCCTTAGACAGGTTATTAATGATATAATTTATTTGCATGATAATGATGTTGAAATTCGGTTGCGTGTAATCGTAAGTTATCTTATGTTTATTAAGTTGAAGTTATTGTTTAAATTAAATTGGTATTTTTGCGTAGCGTGATGTAGTGTTATTTATCTGTTTAAAATTTTGAAGTTAGTTTCTTGAATTGTAAAGATACTCTTGGATTATCAAACTAAGGTTATATTATTATAATCACTTACTTTTGTTGTTTATATAAATTGTGTCATCACACAGAGATCCAGATTATTTCCGCTACCTTGCAGGTCTAAGAACCAATGTTGATCTCCCTTAAAGGGAGTCTCACTACTCTCCACCTTCGGGCATACACTTCGATGAGACTCTGATCGTTGCTACCAATATGGAGGAAAATTAGGGTTGCCCCGTCCTTGAGGAGGATGTGCAGGCTCTGCTTCCTAGATACTTTGAGGGCTCATCTACAGCTCGTCCATCACCAAGCAAGTAGTTGGTTCACCCAGTTGTGCCAACAGAGGAACCTGGCCCAGAATATCCATCCAATCCACCAGAAGGACATTGGGGCTACCCCATCATTGAGGAGATTCCTTCACTTATTCCTCTTCAAGATGTCACTCCTCCATCAGTGGAGGCCCCAATTTCTACAACACATCCCATTCTCTCAGAGGATCACCTCAATTTGATAATGAACATCCACAGGGACATGGTTGACCAAATTTTTCGCCAGGAATGCTTAAATCGTCGATTGGACCTTCTGTTTGAAGCACTCTGAGATTGACTAGCCGCCAACAATTGTCCATTTTACCACCAACCTTTCAATTAGGCCCCAAATTGGACCTGACATACTCATGGACAAGAGAGAAACGACACACCTGGTGCATGATCTTTTGGGTCTTGTTATGGTTTCAGTTTTTTTGCATACATGTAGGATTCCTTTCACAGGATTTCAAAGCCACTATGTAATTGTAGTTTCTATTTTTCTCAATTTAGATATAGACATAGAAACATAATGGTTTTCTCTCTTATGATCCTAGAGTCTGTTATGGTTTCCTTTTTTTGGCAGGTTGGCTTCTAGGTTTCAATGGATATGTAAGTTTTTTTGCTATTGAAGGTAATACAATTTTTTAATTTACAAAAAAAAAATATAACACTTCATTCAATGTCTTTGACCCTCTAAACCTATAACTATGATATGTTAAAATGAAATACATTAAATTCTATTTTGAATTATCTTTTTCATTTCTTCTATGCTCCCTGTAAAGTCTACTCCAAATTTCCTATATTAAGTCACCATTCCCTATAGATAACATGCCCAATACATGTATACATAAATACAATAATAATTCACATATAAATCCTTTCTCATATCTTAATTCATACACATAAATCCATATATATATATATATATATATATATATATATATAACCAATGACAACATAAATTCTTAATAAACTCTTAATCGTTTTGTTTTAAAGATGAGTTGTTTAAACAACTCACCTTCGAAACAAAATGATTAAGAATTTATGTTATCATTGGTTGATTTTTTTTGTTTTAAATATGAGTTGTTTAAACAACTCACCTTCAAAACAAAAGGATTAAGATTTTGTTAAGAATTTATGTTATTATTGGTTGAAAGGTTTAGAGATTCTTTGATTAGTGTTGTAATGGAGTCAATGAACTTTCAAAATTCCTAAAGAAGAGCCACAAGTGTATAGCTCATGTTTTTAAAAGTCCTAGAAAAGAGTCGCAGGTGTATGGCTCAAAACGTTGACATCATGACAACACAAATCACAAAATCTCCAAAGCTCTCAACCAAAACCATTAAGATACTTATAATAGTAATATTTTTTTTCTAACTATTTTATATATATTAATATTATGTTATATGATTATAATATAAAAATAATTCATTTTAAAATTTAATACTTCTTGATCTTAAAGTAAAATATTACATTTCTTATGTTTGGTTAAGAGTTCATCTTCCTTAAATGTAAAGAAACAAGTTAACGGTCGAAGACCTAGAGACATCTAGTAGGAACTAAGTATGCCCCCTTACAACCACTAGCAAGTTATTGTAAGTGGCCAAGTTTTGTTTCTAAATAATGATGTAGTTGCACATTGGGGTAGATCTAAGGATGTTTTGGGGCCTATAGACCTAAATATCCAAATATATTTTCCTTCTTTAGAAGAAATAAAAAAAGAACAAAACTTAACACTATATATATTAGTAATTGTTGGGTCTATTTTATATATTTTTACACACTATTATATTAACAATTTATAAGTCACTAAGTAATGTCTCTGTGTGTGTTACTATACGCCCACCCTCTAGCCCACATGAGAGAATGAGATTGTTGGTACCTTTCCAACCCCAATCAACAACCTACTCACAAAATCAAACATGTCACAAGTGGGATTGAACTCGGGTGGGGAGGATAACAATTTATCCTCTCTACCACTCGAGTTACACCCAATTGACACATACACATATAGATATACATATACAATCACATCAATTTACACACATTACACCCACATCATGACGAAGTGATACCAATCAACTACTTCTTTAGAGGTGGCAAGTGTAAGGGGGATTATTTGCGATCCCAAAGGAAACATAGAAAACACCTTCAAGTGGGGATTGAGTAGAGCTTAAAAAAACCAAGTAGAGGCATTAGCATTGTTTCAAGTGTTGAGGATTAACAATGAAAATCATATCAAAAAACTAATTATCATAGGGAACTCAAATCTAATCATCAAGTTGATGTCAAAATCCTCTTATCCAAGTGATGGAAACTTTAAAAGGACTATCAAGAGAATCAGAAAGGAAGTTATTTGGTTTGAAAGTGTTGATTTCTTCCACATCCTCGGGCCACTCAACCACCAAGTAGATCGTCTAGCCAACAATGTTTCCCTTCTAGAATGAAACAATTTAAGATTAAAAAGTGGGGAGGTATTTTTCCCCATCCCTTAAATAGTAATCCATTGTAATGAAGCACTCTTACTTGATAAACATTTGGTATGTCATCATGATGGGGTGGATAATTACCATACACAATGGACAAGGAGCATTGAATCTGGGGTACCCTCACACACTCAAAGGTTAATGTTGGATCAAGCGCATCACTTGCTCTCGAGGTTTAATATTCTTGCAAATGGGATAATGGCTCTTGGTGCAGGTTTGTTGTTTGAGGACTTGTGGTGTTTTTCTAGTCTACGGTTCATGGTTTTATTTCGACCTGGTCCAAATTGGGGACCTAAATTCAAATTCTGCTCTTTTGGTTTTTATTTTTGGGACATTGGCTTTGTTAATTTATTGGATTTATGTGTTGTTGGCCCAGGATTGCAAATCTTTGGTCAATTTGTCTTTGTATCTAGCTCTGATTTGTGGGGCTCTCATTTTTGTTGGCTTGGTTTATTGATTCCATGTGTTCTAGGTCACATTGGTTAATGTGATCCAAACTCTTTAGTTATTGGTTTGTGTGGCTTGTCTAGGTTGTATTATGTGGTCTCTTTGCTCCAATGGTATATGTTTCTCCATAAACCCCCTACTCCTATTAGCTTGAATTTGTTGCAGGTACGCATTATGTCCTCCTTCTTCAATTATGAGGGAATTTTGGCCTATGAAACTAGGATTTATAGTCTAAGTGTTGTGAGTGGAGATAAAGGGTTCACTAAGTTGTTATATTGGGATATCAAAATGGATCATGGGAATTCTAGGAGATACCCATTAGGTGAAACTCCTAAAATTCAGAGAGTTTTAAGAAGACAAGAGGACTATATCACTGATAATAGGAACTCAATATTTTCAATAGTTGGTAGAATGCACTCCTATGAATATGCTAGAAATTTTGAAGCTACCATCATAATGGAAACCCTACATAGTCAAAGGTGACAAATTGAGGACATTCAATCTGAGAGTGTTTCTCTCTGACACTTGGTTGTGGGACTGGTAAGAAACAATACTTCAGCTAATTCAATTGCTAGGTTGTCAATTGGGTCTGCAGTGGAGGAGGTTAAATAAGAGGAAACAATTATAGCAACAATAAGGGGGTATGGAAATGATAATTGTGGACAAAAAATTCATGACCAGTGTAGAGAACTAGGAGGAAGCTTATAATCAGCATGTTTTTATTCAATAATATTATATGATGTTTTTTAAAGTTTGTTTGATATTATTAGTATTTTCTGAAACTATACTTGTAGTAGTTATCAAAAATCCTCTTTGAAGTATTGTTTTTCTCTCACGGATAGTCTACCTCAAATTTTGGACAATTTTTATAATGTTTTGTTGGACAATTACATTCTATATGTATTATCATGCAGACTAGTGTGGCTACAATAATTTTATAATACAAATATATATGTCCTTGTTAAAAAAACAATCAACTACTTCTTCAACCACATAATTCAACTCGTTGTGGCATGGATCCTTTGTTGTAGGAAAAATTGTTTGTGGAAAGGAGAAAACTGTTTCCTCTCATCTTTACAAAAGGCATTTCAATGATCACTACATCCATCTAAAAAAAATGAACCTAGTTCCTACAACCCCAAGGTGGTTTTTATTTTATACAATGGGAAATGTCTCCACCCCTATCAATGCTTTCATCCATGCTTGGATTAGAATGCCTCATCACATATCTCATCATAGGAGTTGGATCCATTACATCAACTTAGCCCCTACAATAGTTAGTTTTAGGGTCACTGTGTTCTTATAATAATTCCTTAAACCACTAGGGAAAGCCTCATGTATCTTGCGTGATGCACTTGTTAAGAAAACATCAAAACATTATATCACATAATAATAATATGATAGCATACTTGCTATTGTAATTAGTGTTCAATGTCACTTCCACTTAAATACCACATAATCCTCAATATGTAGGTTAATTCATCGATATCTATATGCATGAACAATATAACCTACATCCCTGTTTGCACCCAATTCGTCACTTGGTGAGAAAATAAAGGGTGCTTACATGCCTAGTTGGGCCTTGCTAAGCATGACAGCTGTAGAAGAAAGAGTTAGAAAGAGAAACAACAAAACTAAAAACAAGAATTAAATTAAAACAAACTAAAACTATGAGCATATGGAAAAATAAATAACAAAGACAACAAGACCAATATCACCAATGTTTTGAGCTGGTCTATTGATGAAATCCAAAGCATAATGAAGAAAGGGAACTGTGGTTCCTTCTTCCTCCAAAGGAAGGCTCTTGAGGCCCTCACAAACTTGCTCTCCTTACAATAAAAAAAATGAAAATGATGGTGAAAGAACTCCAAGCATACCCACTCAAGAGAGAGGTGGATAGCTCTATGAAATGATGCCTATGTGTGATTGTCAAAGAATGAGTCCTTAACCATCTTAGCAGCATAACAATACATGAAATTCCTTGAGAAAATGATGTTTCTTCATGGCTTTTTATAGCATGGAATGATCCGGATTTATGTAGGAACACAATGAAATGCAGAAATACACATAAACGCAGAGATGCAGCGGAAATAAGACTTCATTTCATTAATAACAAATGACTGAAATATGTTTACAGACAGAATGGAAATAAACTAGCTAGGGCGCTGGTAGCTTATCTCTGAGAAGAGATGTGGTTTCTACTCCCATCCGTGAGAAGATGATTACAATGAGGCTCGGAAGGCCCTTTTAAAATAAACAGGAATGCCAAAATTCCTAAACATCCAAAAACCTAACCCTGGGAGATGAAGCGCCAAAAGTCATGTGGATCCCGTTTGGGTAAGTTGGTGCATCAACTTCCCGGGGTCGTAACTTTTGCATACGATCTCCGTTTTAGGCGTATGATAGCTCATCGGAAAGATCTATCCGAGGCCTAAAATCCACGAGACAAAATGGCATCGTTAGATACCATTTTATGACAGCAACATACCCAAAAAAACATCGTTTAGGGCCTCAAAATGGCCCCGGAAGTTCAGGACCCGAAAAAACTGCTAAAAATAGTAAACTGTGCAAAAAACTGAAAAACTGAAAGAAGCAATGGTGGGGGTTCAAGTGGAATAGGTGGGTGGCCACCAGTATCCACCTAGATCATTCCTCCGCCCTTAGGAAGCAATGGTCCCCATTGCGTTGAGTTCCTCCATGAGATGAGGAAACTTCTATTGAACTTGATCCCTGGTGAGCCATTTGCCTTGGTGAAGGAGTTGGCCTGCTTTGACAACTCGATATAGCAGTATCCTTTGTTTTCAGGTGTGCTTGATCTGTGTATCCATGATTTGATCAGTTCTGGCTTGTTCCATGCAGTCTGGATTTAACTATGTTGGTGTGAGTTGTTCTGCCATGTCAGATGTGTCTAGTAGAGGTGGAAAGTAGGGCTGAAGGCAGTCCACATTGAACACTGGGTGCAGACCAAGGAATGGTGGAATGCTGAGCTCAAAGGAATTTTCCCCTACAGCCTTGGTGAGGGTGTATGGCCCATATCGAAGCGGACGAAGCTTGCGGTGGGGTCCAGTGAGGCGTTCCTTTTGCAAATGCAGCCACACTTTGTCGCCCACTTGGAAGTTGTGTGGAACCCGATGTTGATCATGTCGTTGCTTGTACTTAGCATTGGCTCTATCCAAGATGTCATGAACCTGTTGGCGGATGTGTTGAATGTGCTCAATGAATTTGTTTTCCTTATCTACCTCAGACTGGACATGAGTTGAATCTTCCTCAGTAGCCACAAATGGCATGGCTATGTCAATGGGA
>ML805399.1:87330-100436 GCA_009831015.1 Picea engelmannii | reverse complement strand
AAATGAGGAGAAGAAGTATGTGGTTGATTTGCAACATGATGAAAGACTATCAGGACTCCCATCCCTAAAGGGTAATGAAGAACAGCATGAGTGTCAAAAGTGCCAAAAGGTGCTATGAATGGGACAACTCATGTGGGTGAGAAGGTTGTCGGGTTACAGTACTAAAGATGCAAATGGAGGTGTGAGTACTGCAGAGCCGGGAATGGGTATCCTAAAGGCGAATATCAGAGGGTGTGACTGGCAATGTAAATGCAATACAGCGGGAGAGACTACATGCCAGTGCTGAGTATATACCTGAAGGAATGATGTTGAGAGATGATGATCACGTACCTACACACAGAACAACCAAATACCCAAAGTGAACAATATCTGAAGAGAATTGAATATATGAGCATGTATTAGATAAATGTGACAATGTGCATGCGTACCTGACCATGATAAAAAGGTGCCCCGGGGGCTCAGAATGAAAAGTGGCCCAGGGACAGCTGTGACGTAGGTGGCGGGATGTTGATCCCGTGGCTGAAGACGGTTCGAAAAATGGACACCTTGGGCTCCCGGAATGGTGAGTGGAAGTTTGGCAAAAGGCCTATATATAGTTGTAGGGCCCACATTGCCACCTCATTTGTACCTGCTACTACAGTGACTGGACGAGCAGATTCAGAGGAGATTGAGTGATTCAGGGAGCACGAGGTATCTGATCAACGGCGTGCGAGTTTCAGGTTAGTGGTATGATCATCCTGCATAGAAATAGGTTTCCAATTTTTGGGCAGGGTAGGTACGGGGGAGCGTACAGGGGTTTTGAGGGGTTTTTTGGTAGGATGTGGGCCCACATGCATGGGTGATTCAGTGGAAGGCACGCATATGTGCGCACCTGTCCACTAAATAAGCGCGCATTGGTGCGCGTGAGGGGGAATTTAAGGCGTGCCCTAGGGGCGTGCCTGTGAGGTGGATAGGCGCGCATTAGTGCGCGCCTGTGGGGTGAACAGGTGCGCACCAGAGCGCGCTTGTATGGAAAATAGGCGTGCTCTGATGCGCGCCTGTGAGAAAAATAGGCGCGCATACATGCGCGCCTGTATAGTGAACAGGTGCGCACGTGTGCGTGCTTGTGGGTGGGAAAACCACGCCTAGGAGGCAAGGTTGAAGGGTGGAAATTTGAGGCTTTTTGATGCATTTGATGGTTGCATAAGATGATATAGGACTCTGTGTTGTGTGCAGGTGGCTATCAGTGACTATGGATGTGCAGTGGCGCGAGCGAGACTGGTCGCAGCTGCGAGATGTGGTGGCCAATGCAGGGCCTGCGGTTCGAGCGGCTTTAGCAACCAGTGGGTTGCTAAAGTTTTTTGAGTGCCCATTGATACGGGCACAGGAGTACTTACTCCAGTTCCTGCTCTAGATGTGGAGCCCAGATCTGCACTACTTCCTCGTGCGAGGAGAGCAGATCCCCTTCACTGCGGTGGAGGATATATATTTCTTGACTGGGCTCCCCTTCCGGGGAACACCGCTGCCGGCAGAGCCTGTGTTGCCGAGGGATACTCACTTGGCTGATGTCACCCGACGATATTGCTCAGGCGAGAACTACATGTCTGGGACTGTAGTAAGTATTAGTGGTCTGGATTCCCTGTTGCATCATTGCATAGCAGCGATGATTGTTCGGGTGTATGGGTCACTGGCGACCCAACGGATCAGTGGTGGCCAACTGCTGGTGATGGAGAGGGTGGTGGTGGGCCGTGAGTGGTTCACCTGGGGTTTTACACTGCATGTGCTAATGATCGCGCAGCTGGACCGTTGTCGGTCCACAGGTACCGGGGAGTTTGCTTTCGGCTCTATCCTGGTAGCCTGGTTTCTGGAGAGGGTGTCGATGTTGCACCCACGGGTTCTTCTAGAGGCGTCGGGGGCACGAGAGCCTCGACTGAGGCGGTGGTCCCAGATTTTGGTTCACCATGGTGGTGGAGAAGGTGGGCATTACTTCACGGTGCAGGCGGTACAGATCTAGCGGCAGATGCCCCATGTCATACTTCGATACCCCTATGTTGGGGTGGATTTCCGAGGAGATCCGGACATGGTGTTGCCTCCTGGGGAGGTATTTGATCACCGAGGTATGTTTAGTTTTGTATATGTTTTGATGATTTATGTTATGTTTTGATATATCAGTTCATATGTGAGATAGACACTGATACTATCGTTTGTTTGTTTTTTGGTGCATGTGCAGATGTAGCACCTCGCGGGCGCGAGGTGGAGTGGCAGAGAGCATCGGTTCAGCGAGAGCCGGAGAGACTGCTGTGTGGAGAGAGACGCCGGCGAGATGAGGCCGCGGGACCCCTAGCAGTGCCCGAGAGGGCAGCGAGGAGGCGTCGATTCGATGACCCAGGAGCAGGGCCATCTCATGCTCCTCCGGCGGCGGCCGGAGTTGATGTTGATGACATACGCCATCGTCTAGAGACGGTGTTATAGGACGTGCCTGAGGGCATGTGGATCCATATCCAGGATGAGGGGTTCCTGGAGCAGTGTATTGGATTACCGCCACCATGGAGGGGGATAGTGCGACGAGCAGCTGTGCTCGCCGCGATGACTAGCGTACGCCTGCCGCCTGGGCAGGGGGGTCCTACGGATGTTCCACCACCACCGCTTGGGGCTGGTGGGGGTGGGCCACCACCTCCTCCTGAGGGAGGAGCAGTTGGGGGTGCGATAGAGGCACCCTGATGTATGATGTATATGGTATACCTTTTTGATAGGCTGGTGAGCCGATTTTGGTACCGAGATGTGGCACAGGCCTGTGGGCCAATGTATTTTTTGTATGTAAACATTCGGATGGCCTGAGGGGCCCACCTATATATATATGAGTATACATGTTGTTGAGATCCAAATGTGGTTTACATGTGTTTTGTGTTGATGATGATGATGTCTATTCTATCTATATGTTGTGACAGGATGTATGAGATGTTTATGTATGTGTAGCTTGATGTGATATATGCCAATCTAACACCATGTTAGCTATTTCATCTGTTGTTTGATTCAATTCTCTTGGAATATGTGTAAATGTAATGGAATCAAAATGTCGAGATAATAATCTAACCTGCAGGTATTTGCGAAAGAGGCACGGATCACGTACACGGTACACATTTTTGAGCTCGAGAACGACTAGTTGGGAGTCGAGGAAAACGCTAAGGTGACGAATATGATAATTGGGCGTCGGTCAGGAGGCCAATGACAGTAGTGTATTTGGCTTGGTTGTTGGTTGTTGGTCCCAAACATATGTCGCTTGAATGTAGCATTTCATGTGATGGGGTGTAGAGAGCCCAAGCAGCCGAAGCGATATTTTATGTCCAACGATTGGCGTCGTCGGCGTAACCAATGTGGTAAGCTGGTGGAGGAGTCATCTATCAATAGCACAAAGGATAGTTTAGATGAGGGAGAAAAAAAATTAAAAACGCTAGAAAAGAAAATAACCTAAAGTAGCATGACTACATTTAAGCATAAAATTTCTTGAGGTATAACCCATTGACGGGTTCTTTGAGTGAGAGGCCTTCGGGGGAGGCCAGGATGTATGCGCCCTTGGTGAGGCAATGTTGAATGATGTAAGGGCCATGCCAAAGTGATTCAAATTTGTCGTGGCCAAAGGTATCATGAGCGATATCATAGGCTAGGACAAGGTCGCCTTCGCGAAATGATCGAAGGTTGACATGGCGATCAAAGGTAGCCTTGGATCATCTTTTAGCTGCCTCATTGGTCTGTGATGAGGATCAACGATCTTCATCCAGAGACTCCAAGTTCAGCAAGTGCTGCTCCATTGGAGCAGTGTTAGGTAAAAGCTCGATTGCAGTGCGTAGGGTGGGAATTTCGCACTCGATGGGAAGAGTTGCCTCGACCCCATGGACTAAATGAAATGGTGTGAAACCCGTAGCGGTCTTTACTGTCGTTCGATAAGCCCATAGCGCGGAAAATAACATATGATTCCAATTGGTTTTATGTTTATTAACCGTGCGCTGTAACATGGTCTTGAGGACTTTGTTCACTGCCTTGACCTGTCCGTTTGACTGAGGGTAATATGGTGAGGCAAACTCATGAGAGAAGCCTAACCGAGATGATAGTTCGACGAAGATCTCATTCTCGAAGTGTTTCCCATGATCGGAAACAAGTTGGAGTGGTACGCCAAAACGGCATATGACGTGATTGAAGAAAAAACGCGCTGCAGTGTCAGCGGTGTTGTTGAAAGTGGGCATAGCTTCGGCCCATTTGGTGAAGTAATCAACAGCGACAACAATGTATTTGTGACCATTGCTGGAGGGGGGATTACAAGTTATAAAGTCAATGCCCCATTTACAAAAGGGTCCTGCAGTAATGACAGGGTGAAGAAGAGCGGGGGGAGCACGGGCTTTTTTGGCATAGAGCTGACATTGCTCACATCGTTTCACGGCATGAATGCAATCGTGAAACAGGGTAGGCCAAAAGTAACCGGCCTGGATAATATTTTGCATGGTGGAGATACCGGAAATATGGCCCCCACATGCGCCGTTGTGGCATTCGTTTAAGACTCTGTCAGCCTCATCAATAGTTAGGCAGCGACGAAGAATGGTGTCGACGCCCCGCTGATATAGGATGTCGTCGATGAGGAGATAGCAGGGGGCCTGATGGCGAATGCGCCGACGATAATCTCGTGATAGGTGGTTACCGAACTTTTGAGTTCGTAGGTAGATGA
This sequence comes from Picea engelmannii, assembly GCA_009831015.1. NCBI lineage: Eukaryota > Viridiplantae > Streptophyta > Pinopsida > Pinales > Pinaceae > Picea > Picea engelmannii. Next base: position 95,740 of record ML805399.1, on the reverse strand, counting down.
GAAGGTCGCCATACCAAGGATCATCAGAAGCGATGTAAAAGAGATGTTCGTCAGGAAAGTCAGTATTGACGGGGGCACTGGGTGTGTCTGAGGGAAGGGTCGTGACAATTTCAGCGAGAATGAGGGCCTTCTTACTCTTTGGTGTTGAGAACTCGAGGTCGTACTCCTGGAGGATAACGATCCATCGAGCGAATTTTCCGTTAACTTGGCGACGGCTGAGCAAATATTGCATAGGGTTGGAATCTGCGACGACCTTGGTGGTGCGAAGCAGAATGTAATGGCGCAGTTTCTGAACTGCAAGGACAACTGCAAGAGCAAGTTTCTCTTCATGTTTGTACTTCAAGGGTGGTCCTGAGAGGTTCTTACTGATGTAGTAAATGACGTGTTCACGATTGTCATCTCCGAGCTGGACAAGGACGCCATCTACTGATACAGTTGAGGCTGATACGTAGAGGATGTAGTCGCGATTGTAGTCAGGTGCACTAATCAGAAGTGCATTTGAAAGTGTTGCTTTAAGATCGTCAAACGACTGTTGGGCATAGTCGTCCCAGTGAAAAGGGATGTCGTGACGCAGTAAGCGAAGGAAACCATGTGCACGTATAGCGTAATCAGGAACAAAGCGTCTAAGAAAGTTGGCTTTGCCCTGTAGACTCTGAAGTTGTCGTAAATTCCGAGGAGGTGGAATTTCGGTGATGGATTTTACTTTGAGGGGGTCCACGGTGATACCGCTTTGTGAAACAATAAAACCAAGGAGGCGCTCGGCGGTGATGCAGAACACACACTTGAGAGGGTTCAAGCGGATGTTGTACTGAAGACACCGTTGAAAGATGATTCGTAAATCATCGAGGTGTTGGGTGCGTTTCTTAGATCGAGCAGTGAGGTCGTCCAAGTAGGCGAGGATGATTGCAGCCAGATCATGAAATATGTATGTCATGGCCCGCTGGAAAGTTGCGCCAGCATTTTTTAAGCCGAAAGGCATGACACGATATGCAAAAGTACCCCATGGGGTAATGAATGCGGTTTTGTATTGATCGGCTGGGTGGATTTGAATTTGGTTATAGCCAGAGAATCCGTCCATAAAGGAGAGAGCCTCATGGTCGGCGTAATCGTCGATAATCTGATCGATGAAAGGCGTTGGAAAGTTGTCCTTGGGACATGCGTTATTGAGATCGCGAAAGTCGGTGCAGACGCGGATAGAGCCCTGTTTTTTGTCGACGGGTACAGGGTTGGAAACCCATGAAGTATAAGCAATGGAGTAAATGAAACCGGCCGTACGCAATTTGTCAATTTCGGCTTTGATAGCCGCGGCCTTAGATGGCTGTAGCAGTCGTTGTTTCTGGCGAACTAGTGTGATGTCGGGCCAGGTGTCGATGCAATGTTCGACGATATATGGGTCAAGGCCAGGCATCTCCGTGTATGACCAGGCGAAAATATCCCTATATTCCTAGAAGAGGGCTTTATATGCGGTGATTTCCTGAGGAGTGCAAGCAACTCCAATGATGATTTCTTCGACGATGCCCGGTTTAATGGAAATGTCGATTTTGATGGTGGGGGAAATGTTGGCCAAATTACCTTCTTCAAAAGAGTCGGGTGCAGGAATGGGATTGTTGAACCAATCGATAGGCCCTGATGGGAGAAAATCTTTGGTTTCGACCGCGTAAATGGGATTGAGGCTAGGAGGCATGAGGGATTCCTGCGGAAGGAAGAGAGCACGATGATGTAGTGCGTCCTAGGGAGAGTCTGGGCGTTGTAGTTCTTCCAGTATGTCTTCGTCGCATTGGAAACGACGGGAATATAATGGATTGTGAGGAGTGATCTCAGTGGTAGTGTGATTGCCCCCTGCTGAAGAAACAGAGGGGGTATCGCTAGGAGAGGGTGAGGGTTCACTCGACATAAACCATTTATTGAGGTACTGAGGGGTACCCGTAGTAGTGGGGTGGGGAGTCTCCGTAGGGGGATGAGCGGGAGAGTTGGGTGGGTTACGGGGTAAATCCTTAGATACGTCATCTAAGAACCAAGGAGGCGTTGGGAGTGCCTCGGGTTCGGGCGAAATGACATGAAGATCCACCAGTGGCGAAGTAATGTCAATTATGGCCTCTACGGGTCGATGCAGCAGGGCCAATTAACGTTGCCGATATTCTATGATCATAGGACATTGGTATGTAAAATGAGCCAATGAATCGCAAAGAGAGCAAGGGCATCGCATGCGTTCATTGACTGAAGTGGTGACATAGCGAATGTCGGTGAGAGTTGTTGTGGAGGACGTAGCAGGGCATGGGTTGTTCTGAAAGTCTTGGCTTATGATATCTAATGCCTGTCGGAAACGAGGCAGTGCTGGACAATGGTGGGTTTAATGGCCATATTCAGAACAGATGGCACACGCGAATTTGGTCCTCAACCCTTTACTACTGGAAGGTTGAGTGGTAGCAGTAGTAATGGGTGGTGTGGGGGTTGGATTGGGGGGAATCAAATTCTGTAATTCTGGTAGTGATGGGCAGTTGTTGGTTTGGTGACCCTCTTTGTCACACAATGCGCAAGGTGGTGGGATGCGCGGAGGAAGTGGAGTTGTGGGCTCCTTCTTCTTTCTCCTACCCCCAGCGGTAGTAGGGGGGGTAGGGAGTATGGGGGTAATGGGGGTAGTGGGAGTGAGGATAGGAATCGTCATGGGGAGTCCTTCTTGTGGGCGAGGGACCATCTCAGGTGGATGTAAGTACCACACTGGGATTGCTAGTACCATATTGGGTAGTGTGAGCGTTGCGGCTACCTGGAAAGATTCTACACCTGGTGGAGGGTAAAAGAAGGGAATTTGAGTGAGGGGTCGGGGAACTGTCTCCCAAATGGGACTAGGCCCTTGAGGGGATGTGGATTCGTGGACCATAGGGGTCGACGAGTGCGCAGGAGGCTCCTGTGGGAGTGGTGTTGCGACTGTTGAGACGTCAGGAATGACTGAAGCCTCCTAAGGAGGACGAGCATCCTCCTGGTGAATTTCGTTAGAGGAGATGATGCATACTTGACTAGGGGTAAGGAGTGGTGGTGCTCCATGGTACATCCCTAACAAGGATGGATCTTTGAAAATCCCAGGACCCATCTCGACGTGTGGATATACGTCTTTGTTGGTGTGAATGAGAGGAAGAATGTTATCGAGACTAGCAGATGGGTTTGGCTCGTAATGTGAGACTTGGTCAATGGTTCCAATCTTTCCATTGTGTGGGAACATTATTGTCCTAAAGACTGATGATGCCACTGCCTTCATAGCATACATGTAGCTACGTCCGAGCAAGATATTGTAATCGAGCTGAGCGTCGATAACTTCGATGTCAATGAGAATAGTTTTTCCCCCGAGTTCCACGGAGACATTTTGGAAGAGCCCTTCAGGAGATGATGGTCGTCTGTCATAAGCTCGTAAGGTGATGGCAGAAGGTATGAGTTCCGGAGAACCAAGTTTCTGCCATACTGTTTTAGACATGATGCACATAGATTCCCCTTCATAGATGATACACCGATGGACGGTGATGTTCCGTATTTTTACTGGTATTTGTATAGCAACGGCGACGGGAAGACGCGGTTCGCAGCTATCAAGGTCGACTGCCCCCAAGGCGGAAAGTAGTGATTTCCGTTGCGTTGGACAAGTCTGGAGGACTTCCAAAACTGACATGGCAGTCGGGGATTGTGCTAAGTCATCTACCAAGATGTAGTTATGAGCTGCCCTAGCCTGTGGATTGTGAACATTCCTGCGCAAGGGGATGCGATGGATGCGTAATGGTGGTTCGGCAGAAGGGCGAGGGATCATCAACGGGGGTCCCGTTGGTGTAGGGTTTGTCTCTGGAGAGATAGGAGTAGACTCAACTATTGTAGGATACTGACGATTGTGTGTTTGCAAAAGAATTTCTTCCTCACTAGTGAGGAGAATTGTTCGTTCTACTGGATTGTTGGGGTTGTGATATTGGCCCACCTGAGGTGGGGGATGCTGCGTGTCCTACTGGGTGTTTATGACACCTTGATGTGGGATAGGATTTTGCAGTACTGCTGGAGGGGGTTGTTGCGTGTATTGTTGTTGTGCTTGCTGAGGGGCAGGTTGCGCTGGGGAGGGGGGACGGCTCCCAGAGTCTTTCAACCTTTTGAAATCAGTGATCTGGGGGAAATGGTGAGTGTAATGACCGTACATGCCACAAAGAGCACAAGGGTGGATGGTTTTAACAGTAGTCTGCCCTTGGCGTTTGTTGTTATTGTCCCCTTGGGGGTTTTGGTTCCCTTGGTTCTGGTTGCCCCCAGTGGGTTGATGTTGTGGGGGTTGATTCCCGCCTTGACCAGGTTATTTTTATTCCTGTTCCTTCCTTTCCTCTTGATATTGTTCGATGGATGAGTCGGATTGGCTGTGTTCAACTGTTCAAAATTTTGGTATTGTTGAGCAGCAGAGGGTTGAACAAAATTTACCCCCGTATGAGGATGTGGGGGAGCCATGGGTTGTGGAGGACCCGGAAAGGGAAAATAGGGATTCTGTGGTGGTGCCGCTCCATAAGGTACATAGGAAGGTGTAGTGCTTTCACTAGTACTATAAGCTGATGTGGAGGGAGTACCCTTGGTGTTTGAAGGAGGTTGATGTATGGGGGGTGCCGGTGGTGGTCCACTGGTGGGTGGAGGTATAGCAATAGGATACGGTTGTCGATAAGGGGGTGGGGGGTAATAAGAAGTGCCCCGATATGCTGGTGGGTACTGAGGCATTCCATACATCGGTGGTGGTTGGGGTTGTGGACTATGGTGTGTGGTGGCACCTATGAGTCCATCTGCTGAGTGAGACATCCCAGGTTTGTCTTGACCAAAAGGCACAGGTTTTGGTAGATCAGGAAGTACCGTGTATAAGTATCCTGACTATGCGTAGATGAGGTCATATTGTTGGGATTTACTGATGGCTTCCTCTTCGGATTAAGGGAAGGTAGAAGCGACATCTTTTCCCAGGAGAGCGACAAGTGATCTAAGAAACCAGTCGAGGCATTGCTGCTTGGTGGTTTCTGCTTTACACAAACTACGGCGCCTACGCCACTCATGAATATGGTCAGCGATGTGGGTGGTTGAGTACTGTTTGAAGTTAGATAGTAGTTCTAGACCATTGTCATGGCGGATGGGTAATTGGAAGAAAGTCAAGAACGCTTTGGCCAATGACTCAAAGGTTGTGTGGGACCCTGATTTTTCTTCGACGTACCATTTGGCTGATGGGCCAGTAAGTGTGCGTTGAAATAATCGCAGTCTGATGGAGTCATCCATGATGCTATTGGAAGAACACCATAGATGAAAAGTCATGATGTGATTGGCGGGGTCATCCCCTGCTTTTCCTTCAAATTTTGGTATGTTTGAAGGAAGTTTGGTTGGCATTGCAGGCCATGTGGCATCATGCAATATAGGATCATTAGTGAGCTTGGTGAGATCCGGAATGTTGAGAGAGGCCAAGTATGGCATCTGTAGTGGGGGTGGAGGGTTAGCTCTGGCCATTGTGTGTTGTGCACCTGACCCTTGATGGGGACTAGGTGGGTTGGTGCTCCCTCCTTGAGAGGAAGTGGGTCCCCCGCTTCCGTGCAAAGGAGAGCTAGTGGACGGATGACCTTGGGAAGTGGACCCAAGTAAGGTAGAACCAAGCAAAGTTGATCCTAGGATGGTAGCACTCACAGGAGTGTGTGAAGGAGGTATCGATGAGAGGGTACGACCAGATACTCCCCCTAAAATAGGAGGAAGGTTGAGCAAGCGTCGTGACCGACGGGGGTTCTGTGGTTCCCCTATGATGTCAGACTAGTTGTGTGAAATGTGTGCAACAAGTGGTGAGAGAAAATATAGAAACAAGAGCCTTTGCTGAATGTTTACACAATATATATATCAAAGTCAAACTGTAATCAGATGTGCATCATACATAAATGAAAAAGAAGCATATATGTGGGTAAGAGGGTTTTGTCCGCGTGGGGGAATCAAAAGAAAGCAAATGCTCGTTTCCTAGAAGATGTAACGTCCTTCCTCTCAAATAGCACTGAACCTTCCAATAGCTCTCAACAGTGGGGTCTGAAGTCACCGGAAGAGACACTAGTGAAGGATGAAATAACTGGTTATAATGAGGGGTAGAGGGGGCAATATCTCGAAAGAGTTGGCGATACTTCCCAATAGCCACACAAAATCCAATCAAGGTGCGATTGCAGCCCACAATCGCCACCTGGGTAGATGTCCTACAGTTGGTCACTAAGTACCTCAGTCCAAGTGCGGCATTTAGATTTTCGGGCTAAGAAATGGGTCACGGGATGGATCCCGTCCAAGAGGTGGGTGCCTCAAGGGGGGACGCACAGAACAACCGGACCTCGGCCTTCGACCCTTCATGGGTATCTCCCATCCTTATGGTGATTGGAACACTGGACTTGGAGGATTTGAAGTTCCCTATTCGTCAACTTCTATGTTTGAAAATGTGAGAACCAGATAACGGGGGGTTATTTGGATGCCTACCCCCGAAATCCTACCTAGACTAAAATTTTCTTTTGGCACCTCCTGTGGAGGACAACTTAGTGAGTTGTTTAGAAAGTTTTTAGATGAAATTGTTTTGTGAGGCTGGGGGTGAAAACCAACCTTGTTTGTTTAAAAGTGGGAGTGGATAGTCCTATCAAGAAAAGATGGGGTGTTTTCAGAATCCCTTTGGAGGAAACCTACTTAGACCACCACGTTTCGAGATGAGGCTATGTGAGTGAAAAAGTGACTTTTGTGTGTGAGTGAAAGTGTACCAATTTTTTAGTTATTTAGATATCACCTTGCAGCATGTGGACGTCGTTTGGTCCTTTACAAGAGTTTGATTACCTAATTAGCTAGATGTCATTGGTACAACCTTGCGGAATTTTAAAAGCCCTAGGAAACTAGCATGTGGACATGTGGTCCGTTACTATCCTTTAACTCCCTATGTGTGAGTTAATCTAGAAAAGCATGAAACTATCCTAGATTGAACATGTGGGCATGTGTGGGCCCGTTACAAACCTTTAAACTCTCCTAGTTTTTTTATCTAAGAAAGCGGAATTTCAAGCACTATCCTACTTTTGTGACATGTGGGCATGTATGGGCCCGTTACAAATTTAAGATATGTTTGAAAAATGAAACTAAGAGGGGTCCAAAAAAAAGGCCTTTGTCATCTCCTAAAGGTTTTGAAATTTTTGTTAAGGGAGATGAGGTCGTTTTCGCAATCCTTTTCTGGTTCTCAAGATCGCTTGATGGCGCAAGAGAAGAGCATACTCAAGATTGTTACTTTCAACTTCTAGTTCCAAATGTGAATTAGGTGTGATTAAGTATGATTGTCCAACTTAGATTATAAATCAAAGCAAGCCATCCACGTGGCAAAAAGAAAATAAGGGAAAATGATTTTTATCCACCTAAGTGCCAATGTTTGTTTGATTATCCCCTTTATAAGTTGAGGGGTCTAAGTGGTGCAGTATTTAGAGCATGCATATCATCATTCTTAAGAAGGAAAAATGACTTTCCCCACATCCAAGAGCTTACAATGTGAAATTTTTAGTTCAGATGCGCGGCCTCCAGTGTGGACAGAGGCGCATATGGCGCTTGCGCGCTGACAGAATTGAAAGAAAAAGCACATGCGTGCAGAGATAAACGACTGCACAGGCGCATGCGCGCACGATGCACACCTGTGGGGTGGAATAATCGTGCACCTGTGGAAAACGGCCGAGAAGAAAAATCTGGATGGATTTCTCTCACTCCTCTTGTGAATTGATTGGTTAGCAGGTCGGCAGAGGCCGGTTTGTGAACCTGCAAGTTAATGAAATCAAAAGGAAAGCAAAATAAGCCCAAATGAGGGAGGAATTGATACCTTCTCCCCAGTATGGTCGCCAACCTGTTTGCACCCAATTCGTCACTTGGTGAGCAAATAAAGGGTGCTTACATGCCTAGTTGGGCCTTGCTAAGCATGGCAGTTGTAGAAGAAAGAGTTAGAAAGAGAAACAACAAAACTAAAAACAAGAATTAAATTAAAACAAACTAAAACTATGAGAATATGGAAAAATAAATAACAAAGACAACAAGACCAATATCACCAATGTTTTGAGCTGGTCTATTGATGAAATCCAAAGCACAATGAAGAAAGGGAACTGTGGTTCCTTCTTCCTCCAAAGGAAGGCTCTTGAGGCCCTCACAAACTTGCTCTCCTTACAATAAAAAAAATGAAAATGATGGTGAAAGAACTCCAAGAATACCCACTCAAGAGAGAGGTGGATAGCTCTATGAAATGATTCCTATGTGTGATTGTCAAAGAATGAGTCCTTAACAATCTTAGCAGCATAACAATACATGAAATTCCTTGAGAAAATGATGTTTCTTCATGGCTTTTTATAGCATGGCATTGGGTGATTATGTAACCTCTTTGGAGTGTGAAAAGGGGCTCTTT
>ML805399.1:57284-73095 GCA_009831015.1 Picea engelmannii | reverse complement strand
ACCCGGTTTACAAGATCAAACTAGTATTGCATTGAATCTATTTAACACTATCTTACAAACTGCAACAAATAGAACCGAGTTAGAGCGATCGTGGGCAGCGATTGAACGTGATATAACCATCCAGGAACAAAGGGAAGAAAGACGGAGACAGTTGAGAAACCGATTCTGATCTAGTTTTCCTTGTTTCATTGTTTAAAAAGTATTATCATTTTTGGATGCTTAGACGGTGTGTTTTATAGCCTTAAAACACAAACTCTGGAACAACAGTATCCAGAACAGAGATCAAGTTTAGTAAAGTATTGAGCACCACTAGTCAATTCATCCAAGAGATCATTAATAACAGGAATGGGAAACTTGTGTTTGATGGTGAGTTTATTGAGGGCGTGAACGTTAGGAAACATACGCCAAGTACCTTCTTTCTTGATTACCATGACTATAGGAGAAGAACAGGGGCTGGTAGTAGGGTGGATAACACCCACTTGGAGCAAATCTTGCACTATTTTCTCAATTTCATTATTTTGGGAAAAGGGATGACGATAAGGGAGAACATTGGGAGGAAGGTTGCCAGTAACAAGGGGAATGGAATGATCATGAACACCGTGGGAAGGGGGAAGGCCCTAAGGAGTGGAAAAAATAGCTTGGTGTTTGGATATGATAGATTGGAGGTCAGGATGCACGGAGGGTGTCCTGATTGCTTGAAAGGAATGGAGTTGGGAAATAATACCTTAATGACCTTTCTTGAGAAGCTTTTCCATTCAATGGGAACTGATGATCTCGGGAGAACCTATTGTGAGTCCTTGGAATTGATATTGTTGTCCCTCCTGGTGGAATTGCATGGTTAATGCCTTAAAATCCATGAGAATGGGGCCCAGACTGTGTAACAATTCAACACCTAGCACATTGTCACAATCACCTATGTCGATGGAAAACATATGAGATTTCAAGTGGTACTATCCAATTTGAAGACGTACATTTTCACAATGCCCACCACATTTCATGGACCCTCCATTATCTATCATTATTTGAAAATTGTTGATGACATGAGTATAGAAATTGGTTTCCTTGGAAATGCATCGGTGAATTAAATTATGGGTGCTTCCATTGTCAACAAGGATGATGAATTTCCTATGCTTAATATATCCAATGAGATTGAGGGTTTGTGGAGCATATAAGCTAGTGATAGCATGCAATGAAATAAGGGGGTCAACTTCGAGTGGGTCAGCAGGCTCCATAGTAGCATCTGGAAGAGGTAGCTCTTCAGGAGGGGGAACTACAACTTCTTCTTCAGCAACATCCTCTAAAATGGCCATTAAAAAAAAAATGTCCTTACACTTGTGCCGAGGAAGATCCTTGAGTTGGCGCTCAGCCATTTCGGCCCAAGTTAATTTCTAGAACTTGAAGGGAGTCGCGGGGGGGAAGGATTTGTGGGGCGAGGGAGAGGAACAAAAGAGGGTTTTGTGTTCTAGGAAAAAACAACTTGTTAGGATTCTTTAGCATGTGTAGTAGCTTCCAACCAAGTCTGAGGGTGATCAATGAGGACATGGGATTGGATTTCATCCTTTAGGCCACTGATAAAGCATTCTCAAAAGAACACATTTGTCATGTCTATGTTCAGAAGTCCAAATGATCAAAGGAAGTTATAAATAATTCCATTGTGTCTGATTGTTTCAACTTGGTCAAATTTCCTAAATAGTGGGTGTCAATGTTAAAGCATTCATAGAGCTCTGCAACAAATTGGGTCCATGCAATATACCCTTGGCGTGCATTTTTACACCATTCTCAACGTTCGGGATCCAGATAGAGAACAACATAACTAATTTTGTCCAACTCATCGGTAATGACATGCAGAGAGAAATAATGATCCATTTGAGTGACCCAACCCGTGGGGTCGAAGCCATCAAATTTATTGACCTCAACTTGGGAAAGACGAGGCTCGCGATGAAAGGAGTTGGATTGAAAAATCATAGAATGAGAGCAATCGACACCATCTAAGTCGAACGGTTGGTCCGAGAAGGAAGGACCTTGGGGGTGGTTCAACAACTGGTTGACAACAATGGCATCAAATTTTTGTTGGCTGTGGGTCTCTAATTTTTCAATGCGGGAATTGGTGGAATCATTCTCAGAAGTCACTTGGTTGAGGGACTCCTTGATCTGAGTGATGCAAGCTTGCAGGTCTTGGTTGTGAGTGGTGGCCATTTGGATATGAGGGGTTCCTGTAAGGGAAACAGGGTGGGTGGGACCACAGAAAAGAAGGAATTATAAGTGATAGGTACCACGACGATCAGGGAAAAAATGGGAATATAATGGGAGAGGTGGAAAATAGGGGCGTAGAGAAGGGAGTCGGGTCCATGAAAAAAATCTTGAAAATGAAAGGTACCACTGCAATCAGGGTGAGGAGATAAATCCAATGGGATAAGTCCATAATAAGGGTGTCGGTGGGACCACTATACTCCGATCTAAATAATACTGCGGTGGCGAAATGGCCAAATTCTTAACAAGAAGAAATGTGTAGCAATTATGCAACCTGAATACAAGAGGCAAGGTTGCACGGCAATAGATATTGTCTTTGTCTTTTTTGTTTCCGTCCCAAGGGTGAGGGTGTTGAGGGTTTCTACATACAAGGGTTTTCCCTATGCTATAGCTCTCTGATATACGTGTGGGGTCAAATAGTAGTACTCATCCCAATATCTCAAGGCACCAACTAAGGAGGCTATATTGTACTCTTAGTCATACTACCTGATTACCCATGTACTAAAGAGTATCTTCCCAAGTGTTGTTCTTGGTGGCACTTTAACAATCAGGTGGTCGATTGGTGTATCTATGGAGGGCTTCAGGATATCTAGGTCGATCTGTATACATGTGTTGTCTAATGCGCTACCACTCGAAGGGGTACCAACATGGGTTACAAGGGTGGCCAATAATGTGCACTTAAGTACCACTTGTAGTTACTAAGTGTATGCTTCCCCGATCGTGGATTTATGCATTGAACAAAATATCATTGTAGCTTTAAGATGTCGAAATACATCTCTACCCTGGAAAAAAAATAACCCGCAAATTTTTGCCAAGGAAAGTGCTCTGATACCACTTGTAAGGTACCAGATCTATTATAATAGTAGAAAAACAGAAATATTGCAGAAAATAATGATGGAACAACACAATATATGAAACCACAACACCATAATAATACCTTTATTGATAAGAAACAATGTTCACTTGCCTCTTCAAGGGGTAAACCTCCAACAGAGAAATGCTCTATTACAATAATTCTCCACACAAAACTTATCATGCCTCCTACTCTTATTTATACTAATTCTATCTTCTAAAGAACCTTCTAGCAGAAGATCTTTCTAGAAGCGGAAGCTTCTATTAGGTATTTTTCCATTGACTTGTTCTCCTTTATTAAATAGTCCTTATAAACTAATGTCGTCCTTTGTCACATGGAAAATATATTATTCTACCTACATGACGAGTTAGGAAGGATAGGTCCCTAACAATAATAGTCTAAGACACAATCACCACCAAAAATTGATGTGTTTTATTTATTGGTTTTTCATGATTATAATTTGCTTTTGCATGAGGAAATCCTTTTGACTTTTTCAAAATAAACTTATCTCACTTCTCCTTTTAAAAGGTTACAAAAATAATAAAATCTTATCTTTCTTTTCCTTTTGAAAGGTTACAAAAATACAATTAGCCTATTTTTTGCAAAATGGATCAACCAACATCCTTTTCACTATTTTGCAATTAAAAACCTCTTAACTTTCCTTTTCATACCGTCATATAAAAATAATTTAACTTTATTTAATTACAAAATCTATTAACTTATGTTCTCAAATGGTCATATAAATATATTTTAACTTTCCTTCTCAAGAGGTCACAATCTTTTAACTTTCCTTCTCAAGAGGTTACAATCTGTCAACATTCCTTCTCAAAAAGTCACAATATTTCAACTTTCCTTCAAACTTTTAACTTTTCTTCTCAATAGGTCACAAGATATTATTTTTCAATGAAGACATAAGATCACCAATTATAACTCACCATTCATCAAAAAATTCATTCCAGCTTGCTTTCATGCCATGTAAAGAGATGGATTTCAATATAAGTAAATAGTTCATTTGTTAACCTTTCCATGTGGGAAGAAAAAAATTACCTTTCTTTGAAAAGAGTGACATATGTCATTTTCACATTTCTTGATTGATGCACATGATCTACCTAGTGGGAGATCTCACTTTACAACAGTGTGTGGGACACATGGAAATCAATAGAGCATTGACACATGGCAATCAACAGAGCATTGTTGACTCTTGTTTATGATGTTTTCCCCTGGCGAATATTGATGCACAACCCCCCTTCCCTCCTGGGGATTCTACGACCTATCGGTATTGGATCATCAATATCCTTAGCCAAATTAGCTCTTCGTGCCTTCAAAAGACCCTGAACAATCAATACACACACACACAGGTCCTCTTGATGTCACTTGCAAGTTCAGACTACTTGCAACTCCGCTCTCTGGCACTTGGCAACACCGATGTGCGATTACTAGCCCCGTGCTAGACTCTTTATCTTATGTGTCCACAGTTGTAACCTTGGGCCAACCCCTTCGCAACTTCAGGATTCGAAAATATTTCGACCTCCGCCTTTGTTTCCTTCCGAAACACGGATCTTTGTCGCATGTCTTCCTGGATCTGACGGTCCAGCTATATTTTGGGTTTCGTGACTTCGCGAAATTTCACTTACTTCACACTTAACTCCTATGGACCTCTAACTCCTGGAATCTCTAATCCACTACCACGTTCCTCTTCGCAACCAACGGTCAAGATTCGCCTCACGACTTCTCAACTTCGGCGATCCCACTTATCAATGCTTTGAAATGCTTCGAACTCTGAAATGCCAAAACACCTCATGGTCGATTCTTCGTGCAACTTTTCCTAGATCTGATGGTTTGGAATGATCCCAATTCCTCTTGGACGGATCTTGTCCATTAATCTTGGGAAACCTTAAAGGACTCCTCCCTTTGAATATTTCTCACCACTCTTCCTCCTAGACTTTGTTCCTCTTGAACCTTTGCTCCTTAAAATGATTTTTTCGACACTTAGTCGAATTTTAGCCTATGCATGCCTTACAACAGGTCCTCCTCTGTAACTTAGCCTTTCTGTGGACAACTTCCTTTACTCCTTTTGAGCTTCTGAGTCAGAAGAATCTGTCGCACACTCCTTGCGGACGATCTTCCTTCTAGATATCACTCCAGAACTTTCTGAGTCAAAATGGACTTTGTCACACACACCTTGCAGGCGTTATGTACTCCTTGCACATACAAGTTTCACGTTATCTCTTCTGAGCTCATGAGTCGAAACAGACTCTATCAACGCACACCTTGCGGACCCTATGCATGCTTTCACTTGCTCATATAAGAGAAGCAATTGAAACTTATCTAAATCTTTACAGATTCATACATTCAACCATGTAAATGCATTCATAAACACAAGAACAAGAAACAACAGGGAATTGAAAATAAACAGAGAGTCTACCATTCATTCAGATAGACACAGCAACACTAGACATTTGGGACAATGCTCCTCTATTATATTCATTCAAATGAAATATACATGTGTTTATAAACTCTGATAAGCTTCAGCAACTTCTATACAATAGATTCAACAATCTATACAATAGCTTCAACAGCCTTTCAACAACCTCTACTAGGAAACAAGGCAAAACTTTATACAAGAGGGGCTCTTTGAGCTCTTCCCTCCAACTACTCTAGATCTATCCTATCGGAATAAAAGCTATCAACTACTTAGAATTTATTATAATAAATATTTGTGACAGACAGATAAGATCGAACACATCAAATTTGTATTGCACTCAACTTCATTAAAAGAAAATACATTCTCCGATGTCCTCATGATATCATCCATCTCCATAGAATTAAAGAGGTTCTTTAATTACAATCCTTTCAAAAGATTTGTGTGATACGCCTTCTTCAAAATTTAAAATTCTCCAAAATTTGCGTTGGGTGCTTAGTTGTCCTCCACTCGTGCTTTGTTGGCGATGCTCCTGTATCATACTCCTCTGGCTGAAAAATTCATGGACTCATGTCCATGAGCTCCTGCACTGACCGTCCATGCTTCTAGATATCTTCTTTGCTTACCCAACTAACATATTCTATTGGGTGTCCCTTCCATTTTACCAAATATTCAAAATATGTTTTCCTCCTGGTCTTGTTACCAATTCGCCAATCTATGATATACTCCATCTACGACTTCTTTTCTACAGGCATTTGCTTTTTCCATTGGATATCTTTATGATTTTTTATTCCTCCAGTTCCATCTTCCCTGTAAGGATACAGGTCTAAAATGTTGAATATGGGCGATATACCCACATCTTTTGGAAGCTCTATCTCATAAACATTCTCAACAAATTTTCTTAGGATTTTGCACGGTCTTATCTTCTTCAACTTTAGTTTATTATATGTTCCTCTTGGGAACCTCTCCTTCCTAAGATGTGCTAGAACTTGATCTCCAACTTCAAATTGAAGTTTCCTCCTATGTTGATCATCTATGCGTTTATATTCATTGCTGCTCCTCTACAACTACTCTTTGATCTGAATATGAAGCTACTTCATTTATGCAGTGAAGTCTTCGGCTCCAGCGCTTCTGAATTCACTCTACTCCAGATCTCTTAACTTTGACACCCCCCTAGGATTCATTCCATACACGATCTGAAATGGACTCTTTCTGGTACTTCCATTCACTAAGTCATTATATGCAAACTCTGCTTGTGCTAGAATCTGATCCCACTGACTATGATGTTCAGTGACCAAAATTCTCAACAAATATCCTAAACTCTGATTCACCACCTCATTATGTCCATCCGTTTGAGGGTGATAGGAAGAACTAAAGGATAGTTCTATTCCCAAATTCTTCCACAATATTCTCCAGAAATGATCAACAAATTTGGTATCCCTGTCTGAAACAATACTCCTGGGCAATCCATGAAGTCTCACAACTTCTTTGAAAAACAAGTTAGCAAAGTGTGTTGCATCATTGGTTTTCTGGCATGGGATAAAGTGTGCCATCTTTGAAAATCTTTCGACTACCACAAATACAGAATCGCTTCCTCTTTATGTTCTTGGCAATCCCAACACAAAATCCATGCTTATCGCATCCCAAGGTCTCTCTGGAATAGGCAATGGTTGATACAACCCAGTATTTTGTCTCTTTCCCTTTGCATACTAGAAAATCTTACATATGTTCACAAACCTTTTCACCTCTTCTCTCATACATGGCCAATAATACGATCTATTCAATTGTGCAAACTTTTTTTCATGGTCGAAATGTCTGTCTAGACCTCCACTATGATTTTCCTTCGGCAAATTTTCCTCATCGAACACTTTGGTATGCACAACTGGCACCCTTTAAATAGAAACTTGTCCTGAATTAGATATTCATCCCATTGAATTCTGTCTCTGAGCCCAGGATTCACACATGCTTCATATGCCTCCTTGAAATATGGATCATCATGATACATTTCCTTAAGGTGTTCAAACCCCAAGGTTTTCACC
The DNA here is from genome assembly GCA_009831015.1 of Picea engelmannii. Classification (NCBI taxonomy): domain Eukaryota; kingdom Viridiplantae; phylum Streptophyta; class Pinopsida; order Pinales; family Pinaceae; genus Picea; species Picea engelmannii. The sequence goes on along the minus strand of ML805399.1, from coordinate 65,531 downwards.
TGAAATTCCTGCAGAATTAGACATCTCCTGCTCAATGCATCAGCAACCTTGTTAGCATTACCAGAAATATGTTTAATGACAAAAGTGAAATTTTGCATAAACTCTATCCATTTGGCATGTCTCTGGTTTAACTTTTCTTGTCTAGTTATGAATTGTAAAGCCTGACTATCGCTATACAAAACAAACTCTTTTGGAACAAGGTAGTGCCTCCATTTCTTCAAGGCTTGAATTATGGCGTAAAACTCTTTATCATATGTGGAGTACTTTCTCTTAGTTCCATTCATATTCTCACTGAAATATGCAATAGGCCTATTATCTTGGCTCAAGACTGCTCCAATTGCAACTCCACTCGCATCACACCTCACCTGAAATGTCTTCCCGAAATATGGTAATACCATAATCGACTGTTCTGTTATCTTCTCCTTCAATATATTGAATCTTTTATCAACCTCCTCTGTCCATTTGAAAGACTTGTGTCTTTTCTTCACTGTATCTATCATCTATGCACCGATCTCACTGAAATTTCTGATGAACTTCCGATAGAAACTCGCTAATCCATGGAAGTTTATCACCTCAAATATACTCCTTGGTGACGGCCATTCTCTGATTGCTTTCACCTTTTCGGGATCCATCTTCAATTCATTCAAAGAGATCATGAAACCCAAATAAATGAGTTTTGTCTTCATAAAAGAGGATTTCTTTAAATTTACCAGCAACTTCTCCGACTGCAATCTCCTCATCACTAATGTTAAGTGTCTCAGATGCTCTTCTTCAGTTTTACTGAAGACCAGTATATCATCCAGGTATATGATTACAAACTTACCAATAAAATCCTTCAACACTTCATTCATCAACCTCATAAAAGTACTCAGGGCATTTGTTAAGCCAAATGGCATAACAATCCATTCATACAATCCCTCATTTGTCTTGAAGGTTTTTTTCCACTCATCACCTTCCCTCATCCTTATTTGGTGATATCCACTTTTCAAATCTATATTTTAAAAATAGTTCGCTCCACTTAAACAAACCATTAATTCATCCATCCTTGGCAATGGAAATTTGTACCTAATGGTGATCTTGTTTATGGCCCTTGAGTTTGTACACATTCCCCATCCTCCATCCTTCTTCGGACTCAACACAGTTGGTACTGTGCATGGACTCAAGCTTTCTCTGACCAAACCTTTGTCTAAAAAATATTGAACTTGTCTTTTTACCTCCTCATTATCTTGAGGTCTAAATCTATACATTGCTTTGTTCGGAAGACTTGCTCCTGGTATCAAGTCAATGTGATGGTTGATACTTCTGATAGGTGGCAATGAGATCGGCAACTCATCCACTATTATGTCAGCAAAATTTTCCAACAACTCCTAAATTTCCTCAAGCGTATCCTCCATAGAAGTACTTGTAAGGATAACTTTCATCTTCCTTACTACAACAAAATGCATCTCTTGTTCTTTTTTTACTTCACTCAGGAGTTCCTTCCCACTCATGAGAAGTATGCTAGTGATGGCTTCTTCCTTCACTTTCTTCTCCTCAATCAGCAGTAACATGTGTGACCTACCAATTTTCTCCAAAGTATAAGTATTCTTTCTCCCATCATGAATGACATTCTTGTCATACTGCCATGGTCTTCCCAACAAAACATGATATACATCCATGGGAATCACATCACATAGGATCTCATCCCTATACCCTCCTATTTTAAATTCAACAAGGCATTATTTAGTTACCATTACCTGATGACATTTCTGCAACCATGAGACTTTATACAGCGTCAGATGTGAAGTCGTCTCCAACTCCAACTTTTCCACCATCTATGTGGATACTAAGTTATTAGTGCTCCCGCTTTCAATGATCACCTTCCATACTATGTCTTTAGTCTTGCAAGTTGTCCTGAACAAATTGTTCCTATGCACTGGATTTTCAACCTCTGGCTCGAGTTTTAAGAGAACCTTCTTCATCATCAAATATCTCCCATATTCTGCACCTTCTACTTCAACGTCTCACTTCTGTGCTTCTGAAATGTGAGCTTAACCTCCTTCTTTCTTTCTCTCGGGGCATTCCCAAGACATATGTCTTGTCTTTCCACGAGCATAAAACTTTACTTCTCCTCCTATACCTCTTTCTCTTCCTCTAGGAAAGAGTTTCTACCACCTCTTTGTCTTCCTTGGGAACTTCCTCCTCTTTCAGAGTGAATATGTGGTTTCTCCGCCTCACTTTTGGGATTATGTTCCTTGTCATGGGAAATTTCATTGCCTATGTTTAAACTTCTACCTCTGATCTGCTGACTCTGCTTTCTGGCCAACTTCTCCTCTACTTTTAGCGCAATTTGATAAGCATCCTCCATTGTCCTTATTGTCATCATGTTGATTTCATCCTGGATTTCATATCTCAGGCCATTGATGTATTTGGCAACTTTTTCCTCATCTCTCTCTTTGTCCAACCCTGATGTTCAGCCTATAGAACTCCTCTGTGTACACCTTGATTGTCATTCCCTTCTGCCTCAGGTTCTACAATCTCCTGAAAATATTTATCTAGTAGTCCTTGGGTGTGAATTTAGTCTTTAGCTTGGCTACCATTCAATCCCAGCTCTTAATCTATTGTTTTCCTTTGATTCTCTTATCATCCTGCAGTTCATCCCACCACGGTGTTGCATGTCCTTTTAACCTAGTGATAGCATGTTTCACCTTTTTCTTCTCATCGACATCTTCATAGTTGAAATACTTGTCCATTTCTCGTATCCAATCAAGCAATTCTTCAACATCCAAATTACCTTCATACATTGGGATGTTTATCTTTTCTCTAGCTCCCAACTTGACAACCACTCTCAGCAAGCATTCCTCCGCAGCATCCTATGTTACAGCTTCTTCAACTTCCACTTTTTCATTATCTGCATCACTGACGTCTCCAGCATCAAGTGCTCTCCTCTGTGTTGTTTCCATGGCATCCATCCTTGCTCTGAGTTCTCGCATCTCCCTTTCCATAGCTCTATTTTCTATGGGCAGCTCTGCAAGTCTCCTAGGTGGCATTGTGTTGATGTATCTGATACCACTTGATGATATCAGCCTACTTCTTTGTCTCCTTTTCCTAAAGAAATCAATTATGTTATCTCTGATACCACTTGATGCACAACCCCCCTTCCCTCCTGGGGATTCTGCGACCTCCCGGTCTTGGATCGTCAATCTACTGAGCTGAATTAGATCTTCGGGCCTTCAATAGACCCTTAACAATCAATACACACACAGACACAAGTCCCCTTAATGTCACCTGCAAGTTCATAATACTTGCAACTCCGCTCTCTAGTGCTTGCCAACACTAATGTGTGAGTACTAGCCCCGTGCTAGACTCTTTCTCTTATGTGTCCATGGTTGTAACCTCGGGCCAACCCCTTCGCAACTTCGGGATTCGTAAATATTTCAACCTCTGCCTTTGTTTCCTTCTGAAACACCTTTCCCCGAATTCACATATCTCTACCCCATGTCTTCTTGGATCTGACGGTCCAGTTGTATTTCGAGTTTCACGACTTCGCGAAATTTCACTTACTTCACACTTAACTCCTCCGGACCTCTAACTCCCAGAATCTATAATCTGTTGCCACATGCCTCTTCACAGCCAACAGTCAATATTTGCCTCACGACTTCTCAACTTCGGCAATCCCACTTCTCAACACTTCGAAATACTTCGAACTCCGAAATTCTGAAACACCTCACGGTCAATTCTCTGTGCAACTTTTCCCAGATCTGATGGTCTAGAATGATCCCAATTCCTCTTGGACTGCTCTTGTCTGTTAATCTTGGGAAACCTTAAAGGACTCCTCCCTTTGAATATTTCTCGCCACTCTTCCTCCTGAAATTTGTTCCTCTCGAACCTTTCTCTCCTTAAAATACTATTTTCCACACTTAGTCGAATTTCAGCTTGTGCACGCCTAGCAACAGGTCCTCCTCTGTAACTTAGCCTTTATGTGGACAACTTCATTTACTCCTTTTGAGCTTCTGAGTCAGAAGACTCTGTCACGCACTCCTTGTGGACGATCTTCCTTCTAGTTATCTCTCCAGAACTTTCTAAGTCAAAACAGACTATATCACGCACACCTTGCGAACGTTATGTACTCCTTGCACATACAAGTTTTGTGTTATCTCATATGATCTCACAAGTCGAAACAAACTCTGTCAACGCACACCTTGCGGACCCTATGCATGCTTGCACTTGCTCATATAAGAGAAGCAATTGAAACTTATCTAAATCTTTACAGATTCATACATTCAACCATGTAAATGCATTCATAAACACAAGAACAAGAAACAACAAAGAATTGAAAATAAACAGAGAGTCTACCATTCATTCAGATAGACACAGCAACACCAGACATTTGGCACAATCCTCCTCTGTTATATTCATTCAATCGAAATATACATGTGTTTATAAACTCTGATAAGATTCAACAACTTCTATACAATAGATTCAACAATCTATACAATATCTTCAGCAGCCTTTCAACAACCTCTATTGGGAAACAACGCAAAACTTTATACAAGAGGGGCTCTTCGAGCTCTTCCCTCCAACTACTCTAGAGCTATCCTATCAGAATAAAAGTTATCAACTACTTAAAATTTATTACAATAAATATTTGTGACAGACAGATAAGATTGAACACATCGAATCTGTACTACACTTGGCTTCATTAAAAGAAAATACATTCTTCGATGTCCTCATGAAATCATCCAGATCCATAGCATTAAAGAGGTTCTTTAATTACAATCCTTTCAAAAGATTTGTGTGATACGCCTTCTTCAAAATTTAAAATTCTCCAACATGCACGTTGGGTTCTTAGTTGTTGTTGGTGATGATCCTGCATCAAATATTTTATCCCCAAGTGTTTGGTGTTATCGATGCAGATCTAGTCGTCCCAAAAAACCTAACTCATTGAATAATATTGGCGCGATATGTTGTCTGGCTTACAACAACTGTTTCTGTATATGGACTCCTCGAATAAAATTGTGAAGGTATGGTGGGTCTCAAATCTTTGGTGCATTGAAACAATTCAAGATCATGACGACTCTAAGAACACCATTGTCATAGGCCTGGATGAATTCATATCCATTTCCTTGGATTACTGGATGATGAATATATGGAAAAAAAAAATCTAGGGTCGTCCTCATAAGTTCTATTGACAACCCCAAAGAGTTACGAAGAAAACAAAAACATTAATTCTCATGAATTGTTTCTTTAATCTTCCTCAATGGTTGATGCATGTAATTTAATTAAGTTCTACAAGGATTTCAAGTGGCACCACAACATGGTCAATTCATTGACTCTCAATGAGCAGGTAGCTTTCTACCAACACAATAATCATCACCACCAAAGGAAGCAACAAAATTACAATAGTCTCACTTCGATGTGGCTCAGATCCAGTAGATGCAAATAATGTTTCCTTTATACAATATGTGTTCAATCAACTTGAGTTGCAACAAATTATCATTCGTTCCAATCCAAGCTCAAATTTTAGATAGCTTTGAATTGGAGTTGTAAAATTATCTGATATGAGATATATTTAAAGCCTATACTTCAACAATGATTTTGTTATGTAGTGACAGATCTTATATGCTATCTTTTACAGTTCGACCCGCTCCACACAATAGCTCAATATCCATATACAATATGTAGCAAAATAAATATGACACTCCACTCCATAATTCCAAGATCCATTCTTATTGAAGTTTCAAGGCCCGGATAAGGAAGAAATTTACAATAATATAATGCAAATCTTTGATGAACCAAAGACTTTTAAAAAATTACTTGTGTTCTCAAGATATCAACAAGATATGCATCACAATAATAATAGACATTATAATATATGAACCTTAATCAAATTTCCATGGAAAACTATCATGGAGAGCTACCTCATTTTTGTTATTGTGCATCTAGCTTAATGTAGATCTACGTCCTCATTGATGACGATTTGATTTTCAATGCCAAGGTTGTAGATTCGACTTGTCATAGAAAATATACCATGGTGCTATCATGCCCTTAAGACCATAAGAGTTTTGATACCATGTTAAGAAGTAGAACAAGCAAGACAAGAACTTGGCAGAAACGTCTTTAGACCAATCTCAACTCATGTATTCATCTCATTATGTCAATATATAGTACATGTATTTAACCACCTCTAGATCTAGATCTCACTAACACCTCATTATTGAATAATGACACTGTTGGAATTATTGGCATTAATGTCATATTATGGCATTACAATACTCACAACATTTCCAAGATATATATATATAGGTTTACAAGTATATTAAAAAAGGGGTGCATGTGAAAAAAGTGAAATGGTGGTTCAACCCATGGGTTTGGGTATTTTCTCATGGTATTTGGAAAAGTAAAATAAAAAAGGGGAATTAATTATTTAATTAATGGACATGTCCCTTCATGAAGGGTTAAGAAAAAGTATAAAATAGTATTGAGAGAAAGTGTGTGTGTGCAATATGTAGTAACATTTGAACAAGTGGATGAACAAAGATTGAATATCATTCCAAAAGGGAAGAGTTGCAAAATTAGTTTCAGGTCATCTTGGCATTTTCACGATAATTTTTTTGGGGATGTTTCAGACCTTGAAACTTTGAAGATATGGAGGAGAAATCTTGGTGTACATGTGGTAAAAATTTGAGATGTGGGTTCGCTATACTTTGGGAGATATGTCATGTGGAAGTTAGGCTTCTTGAATGCTCCTGAAATCAGTTTCAAACGGGTCAGCTTGGAACTTTCATTATAATGCATTTTATGGGATGTTTCAGACCTAAAAATTTTGTAGAGACAAAGGAGAGATATCTATGTACATGTGGTCAAAATTTTGGATGTTGGTTGTCTATACGATCGGAGGTATTCCCTGTGGAAGTTAGGGTTCTTGAATGCTCCTGAAATCATATTCAAACAGGTCAGTTTGCAATTTTCACTATAACTTGTTTTTTGGGACTCTTCAGACTATGAAATTTTTATAAAACAAAGGAGACATATAGAAGTACCTCAAGTAAATATTTCATATGTTGGTTCTCCGTACTTTCTGAGATATGCTTTGTGGAAGTTAGGGTTTTTGAATGGTCCTGGGATCAATTTCAAACAAGTATGTTTGGAATTTTCACTATAACTTATTTTTTGGGACTCTTCAAACTGTGATTTTTTTACAAAACATAGGAGAAATGCATAAGTACCTTAGGTAAAAATTTCAGATTTTGTTTCGTTTTACTTTCTGAGATATGCTCTGTGGAATTTTGGGTTTCGGAATGGTCCTGATATCAGTTCCAAACAAGCCAGTTTGGAATTTTCACTATAAATTCTTTTTTGGGACTCTTTAGACCATAAAATATTTACATAACAAAGGAGACATATAAAAGTACCTCGGGTAAAAAATTTAGATGTTAGTTTATTGTATTTTTTGAGATATGCTTTGTGGACATTACGGTTTTTTAATGGTCCCGAGATCAGTTTCAAACATGTCAGTTTGGAATTTTCACTATAAATTATTTCCTAGAACTCTTCAGAATGTGAAATTTTTACAAAATAAAGGAGACATATAGAAGTATCTCATGTAAAAAATTCATAATCATATTTTCAAAAATGGAAACGTGGCATGTTGTACAAGTTCATTCTTGGAAGAGGCCCAAAACAACAATCTTTGGGAAAGTTACCATTTGGAAATTCAAATTTTTGTCAGACCTAGTAAAGGAAGAAGTAGTGAGCAGACTTGGTGAAGGCAGAAGTAGTGAGTAGACCTAGTGAAGGTAGAAGTAGTAAACAGACCTGGTGAAGGCAGAAGTAGCAAGTAGACTTGGTGAAGGTTGGTGCAGCTCACAAAGATATTGGTGTTTCTTGCTAAGTTGGTGTTTAGTGGTGGGGATTGGTGTCTCCAATAGATTGGTGTCTATGAAGATATATAAGATTTGGTTGGTGTCGCTCAAACAAAGATATTAGTGTCTCTTGCTAATTTGGTTCTTAGCGGTGGGGATTGGTGTCTACAAAGATCTGTAAGAGTAGGTTGGTGCCTACTAGGATTTGTACCAGTGGTGATTGGTGTCTCTAGTAGGTTGGTGCCTACAAATATTTGTAAGAGTAGGTTGGTTCCTACAAAGAATTATAAAGATATTTTTTGTAGTTTTCTCCCGAAATGGTTTCCACGTAAATCTTGTGTTTCATGTTCTGCAGTTAATAGATCTCATATGTGATTGTTTTGTTATGGTTGATGAATGTTTG